>APFE031418722.1:0-18433 GCA_000404065.3 Pinus taeda | reverse complement strand
AGATCTTTCCAACGGGCTATCATGCACGTCAAATGGAGATAATATGACCAAGTCACGACCCTAGGAAGTTGATTGTCCAACTCACCCCAACAGGGCCCATAAACTCTCGGTGTTACATCTCCTTGGGTTAGGGTTTTGGTTTTTTAGGGTTTGCTCTTATTGCTCAATAATAAAAAGGCCCTTGAGCCTCATTTTAAGGCAGTTCAGAGGCATGTAGCTGCCACATCTCTTCTTAGAGATAAGCTACCATCGCCCTAGTTGGTTTATTTCCATTCGTGTTTGTAAGCATATTTTAGTAGATTACATTAATGAAATGAAGTATTATTTCCACTGCATCTCTATGTTTATGGTTATCTCTGTAATTTGTTGCATTCTTGTTTAAATCTGGATCATGTCTCCATTTCTATTAGTATATGGAGTAGAGAAAAATTTTCCTACTTCCCTAAGAATCCCTATGCTAAAGTTGTTGTAGGAAGAAAAAATAGAAACAAGTGATTTGCAAAGAAGGATCAATTAGACCATGCAGTTGCAGAAATTAAGGGAGGAGGTCCACAAGAAAACTCAACTCATTTAGGATAAAATTAAGAAGATCCATGATAGGAGGACAAAGTCAGGTGATTTCCAACAGATGACTTCGTGTTAAACTGGAACTCAAGGAATGAAGACAAATACAAGCATGGTAAATTCAACAATTTGCAGAAAGGGACAAAATTGAGACTTTCATAGGTAACAATGCATTTTTATCAAAATACTTGACTGGAGAAGGACTACCAAGTGGACCTATCAATGGCAGACTACTCAAACATTAATTTCTTCAAAAATATATCAGTTTAATTTAGAATCATTGTAAATATCATTTTACTATTCTACAGCAAGAGTTAGGGTGGCTCACATCAGAGTTGAAAATTGAGAGAAGGCCCTAATATTTTGTTGATTTGTTGCCCACATTTATGAATAACAACAAGTAAATTAGTCTCAGTTACAGAATAAGGATAACATGCCCAATGGATGAAGGCTATTGATCTACAACATTCTTGACACCTCACAAGGAGGAGGCCATCCCCATTGGAGCCACTATTAGGGTCCTATAATCAATAGAATCATAAGTTGATTATTTGTGAATTTTCATGATTTTGATGGTTGTAAATGATGTTTCATTCTACAAATGATTTCCAAAGAAAAATAGAAAAAGTAGAAGAAAAAGAAAATAAAGGGGATACGAAAGAAAGAAAAAATATATATGTGGAAAACAAAGAAATAAAAAAAATAAAAAATGAAATTACCCCAAAAGAAGTGAGCAAGTATAAATGCCACCGTTATTCAAAAATAAAAAGATATGCATGAAAAATTCTTTTAGAAAAATTGAATAATGTGAAACCAGTTAAAATGCCACATTAGAGTTACATAAATATGATTAGTTAATTTAATCACATTTTTTAAGCGTGGTTAAACTTATTGAATAAAATTATATTAGTTAGAATAAAAATTCTTTGACCACATAGTTTAATTGTGGTCAAATATAGTTTAATTAAGATTAGTTAAAGTTTGATTAATTAACCACATTGTTTAAACGTGGTTAAATTAGATTAAAATAAAGCTAATCTAATAAAATGATCGCATTAAACATTATTTTGTATTGTTGTCGAATAAAGTGTGATTTGATATGACATGTCATCATTTTTTAAATAATGAAGGCACAAATGTGAACGGCCGAGGTCTCACCCACCCAGATCAATAGCGGGTGATGAATTTGGTCCCTCCCCCCCGCCCCTCTAATGGTTAACCATGGGGTGGGGGGTGCGGGTCCGAAAAACAGTCTCCCCACTTACATTCCATGCAATGTGTCACCTCCATGTTAATTGCGGACCCCCCGCCCCTGCCTAAAACCACATACTGTCCCACCCCGTTCCTAAATCCGCCTTTCAACTTCCCGCCTTTGTGACTGTTGACTCCGCCATGCACTCCTCACCACTGTTATTCCGCCATGTGGCACGTCCTAGTACCTACTCTGATCGAAAGTAATTCTGCCACATGGCACTCCTTACTTCGCTGTTATCCTATCATGGTCACCTACCTACCCCACTCCACTACCGTTCCAACACATGGCACTATTACATAGTCATTATCTAAATTCTCCTATGATAACAGACCCACTCTGTTTAATAGCTAAATTACAATAGTAATCAGATTTTTGGTAATAAAACAAACCATAACCTGTTCATTTGCCCTCCTTATGTTGTTCCAAAGCATTTGAAACTAGACTTGCTCCAACACCCAATCAACATACAAAGTCTATTTACAGAACGTCCAGTCATCGAACTAACTGCCAATGTGACCACTTATTGTGTTATTCAACAACCCCCCATTTGTTAATAGTAGTAGTCAATATTACATTAATAAATGGGGACCCTTTAAAAAATCCTTCCAAAGATAAGTTTAGCATTTAGGCAATTTCCTTATTAAATTTTGGAATAAAACAAGATATCAATCAAACACCTTTTCAAAAACTATTAAATGTCTCCCTTTCCCACATATTTCACGATCAAGCGTGATTGAAAGCCTTGCTAATCCACCAAATCTAGCAAAAAGCAATCAAAAGAGGACTCCGCACTTTAATACTTCGAAACTAGTAAATTTCTTATATAAACTAAGTCCTAAGGCATTTCTTATTAAAACTAAGGCCCGTGTTGCATATCACTATTTTTTAGAAAGTGCACCTTAATGAGCTACCTTAAAATGTGCGAGATGTGAAATTGCAATGACAACATTTCCCTTACCGCATTGCATTTCAGACATTTAAAAGAACACCGCAAACTTACCATCCTTAAATATTGTGAAATGTGATTGAGACTTGGACCCACTCCCGAGATACGTCACATACAAGTATTTAGGTTTGCTGCTTAATAAAAATTGCTTTACACAAGAAAACCCAAAAAATGAGCTATGTGCTGGAAACAATAGTCAGCGTCCCACATCTCACATCTCGCAAAAACAATAAGGGAAGCATACAAACATAATGCAATAATGCGATCTGTGAGATTTCTTCACAAATCATGAAGCCAAAATTTTCGCAATTTAAAGGCTCACCACCCTAGAAGCTTTCTTCCCGACTTACAATGCAAACATTAATGAGCATTGAAGCTAAGAGATAACGAACCATTAGTGGGCATTTAGTAAAGATTAATGGCATTTATGTGTGAAAATCCATCCAACACGATACGATATCTTCTCACTTATGTTAAAATAAAACTCCTTTCTTATCACCTTTTCAAGTTGTTTATATTATTCCATCTTATGTTCATTCTTATCTCTGTATATCCGATAGTTGTTGTTTTCCTCCATTTTTAGGAAAAATCCATAGAAGGAGTCTTTGGGAGAAATGGGAAAGAAGGGAAAGGCAGTTGTGTCTGAGAAATCATAAATGGCTCCTTTATTCATAGATACTACATGTAGCAGAGAAGGAGGGACCTCTACATGGGAAACCATGTATGATTTATTAGAATAAGAGGAACAAAGACCTCTGGAAACAAAGGTCACAACTGACGGTCGTGTTTCCTCAGATGCCACTATTTTGAGACAGCATGCTCATTTCTGCATTGCATAGCTACGCGCCCAAAGATAATCCTTACATAGATATGGTCGAGTGGATTATTGATCACGCCGATATCTCAGACAGAGAATTTAAGAATAAGAGCCAAGAGGTTATGGGATCCTTTTCGCTAGACAACCTACGACTTATGTACCACCTACTAGAGCCACAAGCCATCTATAAAAAATAGGTCCTTGAGAATTTTTCCAAGGAGAACAAGGACCCAACAGATGTCACCCAGACCTGGTTGAATAATGAGGGAAGATCAAAAAGGACAAAGAGGGTATGTACTCTACTGCGTTTATTTCTCCTCCACATAGTTTTGCAGTAGCCATGCTATGTAGGATGTTTGGCAAGCCTGGTAGCACTAAATTTTCCCCAAAATGGTTTCTATTAATAGATTCAGTCATAAACACAACCATAATGAATTGGGCCCAAATTTATTTGATAATTTAGCAAAGGAAATAATCGATTATAGGAGGAAAAGGAGTATCTCAACGAGGATTTACCCTACATTTTTTATGAGTGCCTATGTGATGGATGCAATTTGTTTTGGTTCAAAATTTCCTATCATGGGATGTAAGTGGATTGTGAAAGATCCATTTCCCATTCATATATATCATAAGGACATGTGGGAGTGTCAGTTTCACCCACATTTTTACAAAATTTATCATGGAATCATGTTTCCTATCCACAAACAGGTTTACAACCGAGATGCCCCTAGGTTTTCAAACGAAGTTGAGGTAGATATCCTCCCAGTGGCCAGATGGTTTGGGGAGGAAACATTCACATATATAAGGGTTTTTGGGAGCATCACCTCACCTTATGTCCTCCCATACTATTTTCTAGACAAATTGACGGCCAGAGAGATAGCCTATCAAGTAGCAAGTGAGGGTGGGTTGAGAAAAGGATTAAAGAAAACAAAATATGCTATTTGGACTACATTTCTATTGTAATGTGGAGAATTTTCACTGCACGATGTGGGGCATGCATTTAGAGAATCATAGATCATGCAATCTCTAAAATTACCTAAATTCCCATGAAAGAAGTATGACCCAAATGGCACTGCCAAAGACTTCACTGCCATGGTAAAAGTGAAGGTATTAAGTCATGAGGAAGATGCATTTGATGACATCTTCCTATAGAAAGAGACATTCATAGAGGTAAAGCACATGTCATCACTACTTTTTGACCCAGAAGAGCTTGAAGCCTTTCATGAATATAGAGAAACGAGATTGTTAAAGGTCCCATTGGACCAATTGCTGATTAAACCAATAAGGGAGCCAACTCCCAACATATGCCTAGAAGGAATCTCTAGAGAAAATAATAAAGTTGATTCCCAAGAAGAGTGCCAAGAGAAGCCTACTAGGAAGCCAGAGAAATCAGAGAAATAGTCACATAATGGGGGAAGAAAAACTGAGTCAGAAAAATATACAACCCAATCTATAGAAAGGACATATGAGAAAACCTCAACTGAAAAATAGGCTAAAATTCATTCCACCTCCACCCAGTCAACAAAACCCTCGGTGAATGATTTATAGAAAGAATGGGAGAAATTTAATAAAAATATCCATACAGAGAAACAAGCACCTAAGCCATAGATTTCACAACACAAAACAACTCAAGAAATTACAGTAGAGAAAACTATTAAGTACTCAAGAGGTATAACACATTCCTACCACTCTTACCTCTAAAATTGTTTTGAGAATTGAGGAGATTACTCCTTTAGATGTGTCCTATAGCCCAAACCACAAATTTGTTATCGAAAGGTAGAGAAATAAGAGGAATTTGGATGCTACAGCTGCTACTACTCCCGATAATGAACCAATGGATATTATCTGGAAAGACTCAGTGCCCATCGATACATCTGACAACCTTACTATTTTCTCAGTTTGTAAGAGCCTACGCTTCAGCGACTATTGACAAATAAACAGAGGTACAAATGTTGCTCAAATAAAAGGAAAATAAATTTATGTTGTTGGAACAACAGTTAGAGAAAGAAAAATCTAACCAACAAGTGGAATTGCAAATAGCTAAGCTCCAGCAAGAATTTGAGAAGATGCAAATAAAACATCAAGCCAGCCTTGTAGAAAAGGAAGTGCAGATACAAGCATTAATAGATAAGTATAAGGACAATCCAAATATTGATTAGTTTATAGTTGAAGCACTCAGCCTTAACTCCTAGCTAATGCACCAAAAGGAAATTCTATTCTAGAATGTCTCACAGTTGAGTCCTTATTGCGAGACTAGTGACACGTTAACGAGTCGAGTCGTTGACATGAGACTCGAATATGATGAAGTCTTGAAAAAAAAATTTGACTTCATCACCTTGTAGGATTCAGAGGATGGGAGAAAGGCCAATTTTCCTATACTAGAGGAGTCACATAAAGAAATTTTATTTGCAGACTGGGATTCTCAACTTAGATAAGCATAAAAGGAAACAACGGTCACAATAGCAACAACAAACACTGTTATTGAAAAAATCAATGAAACTTTACACATCATGAACTTGGTGGCAGACTTTGTACCAGGTTTTCTTTCGAATGTCAAACAGCGTGACCAACAGTGGAGGCAGGCAACAGGAGACAAAGAGGAAGCAATTAGGAAAATGACCAGGTTAAACTGGGAAGCATACTGGCAATATTTAGTTAAACCTTACAGCTAATGGATGACCCTGCGATGCTTAACCTCTTCCCTGCAGAAAATGGTGCCATCACTCACCGATGATGTGTTCACTGGGTAGTTGAAATATGTGATCAACCGACTGACACAACTCAAAATCATGATGGACATCTTTGATCTCAAATATCAAATGCAAAGGAGTTAGTCACCATGTTTTAATTTCTATTTTTTTATAGTTTTGTACAATTTGAGGAAGGCCATTTAAACCTCCTCAACTAGTTTTGTAATAATCTATTATTAGGATTTATAGTTTAGTATTTAAACCCCTCTCATGCATTTAGATAGGGGTCAATAAATTTTATCAGAAACAATATTAAAAACATGCACTTCTGTCCCTTTGAGAAAGTTCTGGTGAAATGAATGGAACTGGAATTATTTTTGTCATATCTTGCATCTTCTACTACAATTGCACTTTTGTACTCTTAGATGCTGTTGGATTGATTAGAAGTAGGTCGATAGTGTTGAAATACATGAGCAGAACTTATTACAAATGGTATTTATATCTTGTGATTTTGTTTTGTTAAAGCTTGGTTAGCATTATTGCACTTTTGTATGGTGATGGCCTAAATTTTATGCTGAATATATAAATAATTCCTTATGTGATATATCTTTCACATTCGTTTCGGCTAACTATTTATCTGATGATTACTTTTAAAAGGATTTCACTTCCTATTATAGTTGAATGACATTTATTACCAATTGGTTTAGGACATTATTGTAGATCACATGTTTCAATTTTATTCTTGGCTATAGTAATAGCTAGATAATGTTTAAATTAGGATATATGTATGTGATTATTAGTTTAGATTAGATTACTTTTAGCTTAAACATTCCTCCGAGCTATCATATATCACACCATCAACACTGTCATAATCTACATTGGGAAATGGGTCACATTACCCCCAGTCAGAGCCACAACAACAAATGGAAAAGGTGCTGCCAACCAAGGTCTGGATCAGGTGGTTTTCGCCCAATGTTGTAAGCAACGATTCTCAAGGTTTCAACATTTTTGGCGCTAGAAGGAGGGCCTGACTATGAATGGCAAGTAAATCCAAATTAACAATCCATTCTAAGAGTAAAACTCCCTCACCATCACCTCCAACTTCTCGATCGAATTCCAAATCTCCTAATCCTAAGCAAGAAGTTGTAAAAACAACAATAGAGCCCACTGCTAAAATCCCAAAGAAGCCAAATCATTCTTCTTCTGCCGAAGCCTCTGAAGTCCAATCTTTGATTCATAAATTATATTGGATTTCAATATCTCAAGAGGAATATGAGTTATCCCAAGATAGTGTTACCTCTCATTTTACCCCATCTCAATAGTTAACTAGAGCACAGAAAGAAAAATTTGGAATCCCACCATTCGAATTCCCTCTACAGAGCCGTAAGAAAGCTAAGAAGACACCATATGAATCTGACAACGAGTTTCTTTTGGCAACGCAATCATCATCTTCATTCATTCCATCCATATCATCACAAAACCAATCATCCACCTCACCACTCCAGATCGTGATTCAAGCAGGTACTGGAACTCCATCTTCCTCTACCCAATCACCTTCAACCACTGCCACATCATCCTCTTCTTGAATACCAAAAATGGCTCAACCTTCTCAAAGGCCAAGGAAAAATCTAGGAGTTGTTAGGATGGTTACACCTTTACATATGATACCATCCCATCCAGAGAAATGGTTACCAAAGTTTAATTCTAATAGTGGCTTACTGGTTGAGGAACACATAAACAATTTTATCTTGTCCATTAACTTGAACGAAGTAGTAGAAGAAGATGCATTTGTAAGATTATTTCCATATAATTTGAAAGGAGTAGCAGGATCATGGTACTTCTCATTACCATCAAGTTCTATTAATAGTTGGGATTCTTTTCAAGAGCATTTCTTAACTAAATTTGGAGGTGATAGATCCATGGATAGCGTAATCAATGATCTCTCTAATTTGAAAGCTGAACCTAAAGAACCAAAAAAATACTTCAACTCTCGCTTCAATAAATTATTGAATAAGATACCAGCGACATCTAAGTCTAGCGATGAGGTCCAAAATGAGTGGTATATTTCTTCTCTCCCTTCAAAAACAACTATTTTCATTGATAGAGTTGCCAAACCAACTTTGGCAGAAAAGGCAATAGCTGTAGAAAAATTCATTCTAGTTGTAGATAAGAAAAATTCATTAGAAGAACAAAAAATCCAACAAAGTGAATTTTAGGGATGAATCCAAAAAGAAACCGCCAAAATATCCTTTTGATCTTGAAGGTTTACAGAAAGTCCTCAAAACCATGTCTAATGAAATGGTTGATATTAAAAAACAGGTAGTAGAGACCTCCTCTAAGAAATCTTTTAGACCATTTAAAAGGAATGCCCCTACTGATCCTAAACCTCCAAATGCTATATCAAATGTGGAATCAGATGGAGAGGAAGATGAAGTTTCAACAAATGAAGAGCAAACAGATGAAGAAGAAGTGGTAGAATTACAAGGAATGTGGGATTTTATACTTCTCAATGAAGAAATAAAAATCTTGTTGATTTGCTGCAAACAAATCCAAAGTAGAAGGCTTCAATGCCACCTCCCAAGGACAAAACAACAATTAAGAAATATTCACCAAAATCCACTCAAACTACTCCTCAATTGAACTCTTCACCTTCAACTAAAACCCTGATAGTATCTAATGAATGGAATATAATATTGTTGATGATATGAAAAAGACTAGGGAAAACATTACCTTTCATGAGCTTAGCAAGTTGAAATATCAGCAGAACTCCTTAAGGAGCTCAAAGAAGTACCTACTTCACCTCTTCCTGTTGCTGTGATCTCACAAGTTGCCCAAGAAATGGGAAGATCCCCTAGCACCTCTTTAAACAAAATTGATCCAACTGACAATTCCCTTATTGGAGGAAGATCTAAATCCCATACTACTCCATTTCTCCTTACTTTTGAATTTTTTAATAGAAACTTACACAACTATTTAGTGGATTTAGGAGCTTCATCTAACATTTTACCTAGAATAGTTTGTGTAAAGTTGAATGTTCAGCCCCAAAAATATGTTGTACGCATTGTGTAGTTAGATAAATCTCAAGTTGAAGTTGTTGGGGAACTTAATCAAGTAACAATCAAACTCTCTTCAAGTCCCAAAGTCTGTCAAGTCATTGACATTCTTGTTGTTGATATTCCTGAGTTCTATGGCTTAATCCTTAGTAGAGACTGGTCAGAAAATATTCATGGTTATTTTGCAACTGACTGGTCTCACATGTGGCTTCCGTATAATGGCAAGCCAAATCAAATGACGATTGATCACGAAAAACATCAAAAGTACATAGTCGCAGAGCTAGAAGGAGAAAATGAACTAGTGGCATATAGCAACAATATCATCAGAAACTTCTGAGTAGAATCATTTCTAGGAAATTTTAATGCTTATACCTCACCTTTCTTGGAAAACTTTGTTGTATCAAGTTGAAAACGCTTCCCAAAAAGATACTTCTAACTGTGTAAATTTTGTAGATAAACCTGTAGTTAGCTCTTTATTTTGGATATTATTTTTTGATGCATCTAAATCTAATGATGGAGAAGGAGTAGGATGAATATTAGTTAGCCCAGAAGGGGAAAAGACAATGTTAGCATGCCAAATTGAATTCGATTGCACAAATAACACTGCGGAATATGAAGCATTAATTCAAGGTTCGTATAAGGCCATTGGCCTTAATATCAAACACCTACAAGTGTTTGGGATTCAGAAATTGTAATAAAGTAGGTAATAAATACAATGCGTTGTTTTCCAGGACATTTGAAACACTATCAGTCATTAGTCTAAGACCTGAATTCCCACTTTACAACATTTAATATTTCCACTATTCTAAGACTCCAAAATGAAAGCGTTGATATCTTAGCTAATGTGGCTTCCAAGCTTATTCCACCAAGAGATTATAGTCCTGATCAATTTTCTATTGAATTTATTTTTAGGCCCTCTATTCCCAACAATATCACCAACTGGGGAGTCTTTAATAACGATCCATATATCATAATTTTTTTGACATCATAAGGCTCTTATGATGACCAAATAGTGGACGAAGACCAGCATGACAACCAACTTAAGGAAGAAACATCCAATAATGCTATCCTGAATTTTGTGGTTAAGTTGGAAGATTTATATGACCTTAAGGATATTTCAAATGACCCACCAATTCAAAACTTCTGAATTCAACTCTGGAGTTTGAATTTATTAACCTTGGAACTAACCTAAAACCTCAAAATTATAATCTATGCCTCAGAGTTACATCAGATGAGAAATCAGCCTTTATATATTTGTTGAAGAAATATAAGAATGTCTTCACATGGAACTATGAATATCTTAAAACATATGAAACTTATACTATTTAGCATGCTATCCCCATGACGCTTGATGAGAAACCTTTTCAGCAAAAATTAAGAAAAATCCATCCTAATTTAGAAAATTAGATTAAATTTGAAATAAACAAATTGTTGAAAGCCAAGATTATTTTCCCTGTCAAACATTTCAGGTGGGTCTTCAATCTTTTCCCAGTCAGAAAAAAGAGTGGCGATATTTAAATAGGTATAGACTTATGCAATTTAAACAAATCATGTCAAAAGGACAACTTTCCATTGACTCATATGGAACAAATATTGCAATCAGTTGGAGGCTCAAAACTAATGTCTTTCATGGATGGATTCTCAGGTTATAATCAGATCCTAGTACATTCAGATGACCAGCTGAAAACTACATTCAGAACAAAATGGGGCACTTATGCTTATCAGAAGATGCCATTTCGACTAATTAGTGCTGGTGCTACTTTCCAAAGAGCCATGGACATAGCCTTCAAAGTTCTAGTAAACAAATCAGTAGTAATATACTTAGACGATATAACTGTATATTCAAAAAAGCGTAGTCATCATCTGAGAGACTTAAAGAAAATCTTTTAGTGTTGTCAAAGGTATGGAATCTCTCTTAATCCTAAGAAATCTTTCTTTGCGTTAAGTGAAGGAAAACTCCTTCGATTCAT
Organism: Pinus taeda; assembly: GCA_000404065.3. NCBI lineage: Eukaryota > Viridiplantae > Streptophyta > Pinopsida > Pinales > Pinaceae > Pinus > Pinus taeda. The sequence continues at coordinate 7,138 of APFE031418722.1, read as the reverse complement.
TGTATCCAATGTAGGGATTCACATTGACATTAATAGAATAAGAGAAATCTATAAAACTCCTTTACCTCATAACAAACAATCAATGCAATCTTTCCTAGGTCAAATAGATTTTGCTAAAAGATTTGTTCCCTACTTCTCACGGATTGTTTTACCTCTTCAATCTATGATAAAGAAAAATTATATTTTTAAATGGGGACACATAGAACATGAAGCTTTTGATTTGATTAAATATACAATCATTAATGCTCCCTCTTTAGCAACTCCAAATTTTTCAAATCATTTCATTCTATATACTTCCACTTCTGATAAATCGTATGTAGCCATATTGACACAAGTCAATGAAGAAAAAGCAGAAGCCCAAACCTCTTTCTTTAGCTCCAATTTGCAGGGGGTTGAATTGAATTATTCAAATGTTGAAAAACAAGATTTTTTTGTTTTGAAATCAGTAAAACACTTTAGGCCTTTTCTCCTCAAAACCCACATCAAAGTAATAATGTCATTCTGAGTAGTGAGAAATCTATTGATATAAAGGGATGTAGGCAAGAAGAGATCAAATTGGGTGACAACTCTACAAGAATATGACATTGAAATCAGACCAGCAAAAATTGTAAAAGGTCAATGTTTTTGCAGGATGCTAGCAGGAGCATCTGATTTATCAACACTACAAGACTTAGGTCATGATGTACAAGTCTATGAGGTAAGCCTTAATGACACTGAGTCAAGTTATGATGATATCATATTTTACTTAAGAAATGGATATGCTGCAATGCAATTAAATTATAAGAAGAGAAGGGCCTTGAAGCTAAAAGCAAGACAATATCAAATCGTCGATGATACGATGATTATAATAAATTATGATTATGTTTTACTTAGATGTCTTGAAAAAACTGAGGCAGAAAAGGTGTTGTAGGAACTCCATGATGGACTAGTTGGTGGAAATTTTGGAGGAGATACCACTACACATAAAATCCTATTGGCTATTACTAGCCATCATTATTCAAGGATGCACATAGTTATGTAAGGAGATGTAAATTTTGTCAAACAGTTGTTGGAAGATAGAGAAAACCCGCATTACCATTACAACTAGTCAATATTGAACAACCATTTGAGCAATGGGGATTGGACATAATAGGTGAGATCGTTTCTCATTCTTCTAAGAAACATAGGTATATGCTTACAACAACTGATTACTTCACAAAATGGGTGGAAAAAATTCCACTCAAGGTAGCCAATTCTGATAACATCATTGAATTCATTAATCAATTTATCATTACCAGATTTGGTTTTCCAACTGCCATGATGTTTGATAATGCATCTTACTTTTCAGGCAATGATATGACAGAGTTTTCTCTTAAAATAGGTTTGAATCTCCAATACTCTACTAACTATTATCCACAAGGAAATGGGTTAGCCGAATCTACAAACAAAAACCTCATAAGGATTATTAAATGAACTATTGACCAAAATTAGAAGAACTGGCATAAGTCTTTACTATTTTCTCTATGGGCAGATCGAATAACTCAGAAGGCCTCCATTGACACTTCTTCTTTTAATTTTGTTAATGGGAAAGAAGTTGTCTTACATAAAAATGTAGTTATTCCATCTTTAGCCCTAGTTCAATTCAGTGAAGAAACTCCTTCATCTTCTATGCAAGTTAGATAGTTACAAATCCTTAAGCTCGAAGAGGAAAGGGAAAAGGCTAGAATCACACACGCACATCACCAACAATTAGTCAAAGCTTCCTTTGATTCAAATTCTATAAGTTCAAAATCATTTCAACTCAGAGACCTAGTATTGAAATGGGATAAAGCTCATGAGGAAAAAGGTAAGCATACCAAGTTCCAACAAATGTGGCTTGGTTTGTTTCAGATTGTGGAACAAATAGGCCCATCAATCTTTTTATTGCAGCATTTATCAGGCAAGAGAGAATCTCTACCTGTTAATGGGCAATTCTTAAAGAAATATTTTCCATAGAAGATGATCTCTTCTATTCATTGCATATTATTTCCTTTATTTTATTTTTCTAGAAATAATAATACAAGTTGAAGAACATTTACCTTTGGATTTACAAATAATAGTATCCTTTTATTTTTGACTTTTCGTTTGTATAATTAAAGATTATGATGAAAATTACTTTAACACATAAAACATAGGTTTGAGTCATATTTCTCTCAAATTGCTTGTTCTCTAGCAAAATTATTTAATATTTGATAAAACTTAAGTTTAGAAAGGAACCTTGCCTCTACATCAGTCAAGAAAAGTATCAATAACAAAACAAAGTCTCTTTACAGAAAATCATCTTTAAAACTCTACAATTGTCATCTAGAAGCTCTTAACGAGCCAATGATTCTCCCAATCTATTTATTTTACATTTTTTATAGTGTAATTGTAAAATATAGTTAAAACTTAAGGGATAAGAGGTCTCATCAAGAGCCGATTTACCATGATCATAAGGTTGTAAATAGCTGACATCACCAATACTGCATATCAAAACAAGGTAATGGCTTGAGATTGTATTAATCAAAAGACAAGGGGTCTCATTAAGAGCCAACTTTTTCAGTTGAGTTATAATCAAGTGAATGGCATTATCAATTTTGGTCACCAAACCAAGACATTGTCCTTTAAGGGATAAAAAATGAAATTTTGAAGAAAAAGAATTATTTTAGAAGATAAATGGAAATAAGTATACAATCTGAGCTTATCCTTAAAAATTGTATTCTAACTTTGGTTGGACACTGAACCATTGTTGGTTAAAAGGTAACCCTGTTGAGGATATGAATGCCTACTAGCAGTAGAGGCTCTACCTATGACAATTGAGTATACCAAAAAATTGATCTGTGAAGAGCCTCCCTATTTTTATCTTTAAAACCAAGTAATGAATGATGTAGACAAAGTAACTTACTTATGTAAGAGGATAATAAAAAGGATGATAGTTAAGTAAATATTCAAATATTAGTATGACTTATCTTATATTTCATGTAAATTTTATTTTATAAACCATCTTTATATTGAAAGCTTTTAGAAATTTTAAAAAACACTCAGAGATAATTGGTTCTTCCAAGTGAATTTCCAATTGTTGTGCTATTCAACAACCCTCGATTTGTTAATAGTAGTAGTCAATATTACATTAATAAATGGGGACCCTTTAAAAAATCCTTCCAAAGATAAGTTTAGCATTTAGGCATTTTCCTTATTAAATTTTGGAATAAAACAAGATATCAATCAAACACCATTTCAATAACTATTAAATGTCTCCCTTTCCCGCATATCACATGATCAAGCATGATTGAAAGCCTTTCTAATCCACCAAATCTAGAGAAAATTGATCAAAAGAGGACTCCATGCTTTAATACTTTGAAACTAGTACATTTCTTATATAAACTAAGTCCTAAGGAATTTCTTATTAAAACTAAAGCTCATTTCACATATTGCTACTTTTTAGAAAGCGCACCTTAATGAGTTACCTTACAATATGCGAGATGCAAAATTGTGATGACAACGTTTCCCTTACCGCATTGCATTTCATAGATTTAAAAGAATACTACAAACTTACCATCCATCAAGATTGCTAAGTACGATTAAGACTCGGACCCACTCTCGAGATACGTCACAGACAAGTATTTAGGTTCGTTGCTTAATAAAAATTGGTTTAGACAAGAAAACCTGACAAATGAGCTATGTATTGGAAACAATAGTAAGCAGCCCGCATCTCACGTCTCACAGAAACAATAAGGGAAGCATACAAACATAACCTGATAATGTGATATGTGAGATTTCTTTCCAAATCGCAAAATTGGAATTTTCACAATTTAAAGGCTCGCTACCCTAGAAGCTTTCTTCCCAACTTAGGATGTGGACATTAATGAGCATTAACGCTAAGAGATAATGAACCATTAGTGGGCATTTAGTAAAGGTTAATGGAATTTATGTGTGAAAAGCCATCCAATGTGATACGGTATCTTTTCACTTGCATTCAAATAAAACTCCTTTCTTATCACCTTTTCAAGTTTTCTGTATTATTCCATCTTACATTCATTCTTATCTCTGTATATATGATAGTTGTTGTTTTCCTCCATTTTAAGGAAAATTCCATAGAAGAAGTCTTTGGGAGCAATGGCCAAGAAGGGCAAGGCAGTTATGTCTGAGAAATCAGAATTGACTCCTTTATTCATAGATACTACATGTAGTAGAGAAGGAGGTACCTCTACGTGGAAACAATGTATGATTTATTAGAAGAAGAGAAGCCAAGGCCTCTGGAAACAAAGGTCACAACTGACAGTCATGTTTCCTCAGATACCACCATTTTTGAGGTGGCATGTTCATTTATGCATCCCATATCCGCGCGCCCAAAGATAATCCCTTACAAATATATGGTCAAATGGATTATTTATGAGGCCAATATCCTAGACAAAGAATTTAAGAATAGGTGCCAAGAGGTTATGGGATATTTTTCGCCATACAACCTATGGCTTATGTACCACCTACCAGAGCCACAATCCATCTACAACAAATAGTTCCTTGAGAAGTTTGCCAGAGAGAACGAGGACCCAGTAGATGTCACCCGGACCTGGTCAAATAATGAGGGCAAGATAAAAAAGAACAAAGCTTGTATGTACTCTAATGCATCTATTTCTCCTGCCCATAATTTTGTAGTAGCCATGCTATGTAGGATGTTTGGCAAGCCCAATAGCATTAATTTTTCCCCAAAATGGCTGCCATTAATAGATGCAGTCGTAAACGCAACCATAATGAATTGGGTCCAAAGTTTGTCTAATAATTTAGCAAAGGCAATAATCAATTATAGAAGGAAAAGGAGTCTCTCAACGAGGGTTTGCCCTCAATTTTTTATGAGTGCCTATGTGATGGATGCAATTTTTTTTGGTTCAAAATTTCCTATCATGGGATGGAAGTGGACTGTGAAAGATCCACTTCCCATTCATATATATCATAAGGACATGTGGGAGTGTCAGTTTGACCCACATTTTTACAAAATTTGTCATGGAAACATGCTGCTTATCCACAAACAGGTTTACAACGAAGATGCCCCTAGGTTTTCTAAGAAAGCTAAGGTAGATATCCTCCATGTGGCCAAATGGTCTGGGGAGGAAACATTCACATATATAAGGGTTTCTGGGAGCATCACCTCACCACATGTCCTCCCATACTCTATTCTAGACAAATTGATGGCTAGAGAGATAGCCTATCAAACAATTAGTGAGGGTGGGCTGAGCAAAGGATTAAAGGAAACAAAAAAGATCATTTGGCCTACATTTCCATTATAGTGCGTATCATTTGCACTGCATGATCTGGGGCATGCATTCAAAGAAGCAGAGATCATGCAATCTCTAAAATTACCTAAATTCCTAGGAAGACAGTATGACCCAAATGGCACTACCAAAGACTTCACTACCATTTGATGACATCGTCCTACAAAAAGAGACATTCACAGAGGTGAAGCACATGTCATCACTACTTTTTGACCCATAAGAGGTTGAAGCCTTTCATGATTACAAAGAAAGGAGATTGTTAAATGTCCCATTGGACCAATTATTGATTAAAACAATAAGGGAGCTAACTCCCAGCATAAGCCTAGAAGGAAGCTCCAGAGAAAATTCAAAAGATGATTCCCAGACAGAGTCCCAAGAGAAGTATACTAGGGAATGAGAGAATTCAGAGCAATAGTCATAAAATGGGGGAAGAAAAAGTAAGGAGTCAGAAAATGATACAACCCAATCTACAAAAAGGACAACTGAGAAAACCTCAGCTAAAAAATAGGATGAAATTCATTCCACCTCCACCCAGTTAACAAAACCCTTAGTGATTGATTTAGAGAAAGAATGGGAGCATTTTCATAAAAAGATCCATACATAAAAACAAGAACCTGAGCCACAGACTCTGCAACACAAAACAACTCAAGAAATTACAGTAGAGAAAAATGTAAGTACTGAAGAGGTAGAACACATTCCTGCCACTCCTACCTCTGAAATTATTTTGAGAATTGAGGAGATTCCTCCTTTAGATGTGTTCTATAGCCTAACCAATAAATATGTTGTCAAAAGGTGGAGAAAGAAGAGGAATTTAGATGCTATAGCTGCTACTACTCCCAATAATGAATCGATGGATATTGTCTAGAAAGATTCACACATCGACCCATATGACAACCTTACTAGATTGTCCCAGTTTGCAAGAGCCTATGCTATAGCGACTATTTAAAAAGAAACATAGGTACAAATGTTGCTCAGGGAGAAGGAAAATAAAATTATGTTGTTGGAACAATAGTTAGATCAAGAAAAATCTAACCAACAAGTGGAATTGCAAATAACCAAGCTCCAAATCAGATGCAAATAAAACATCAAGACAACCTAGCAGAAAAGGAAGCGCAAATACAAGAATTTATAGATATGTATAAGGACAATTCAAATATTGATCAGTTTATAATTGAAGCACTTGACCTTAACTCCCACCTAATGCACCTATTGGCTTCAAGAGGCTTGACCTAGGTTTAGCGCTAGTTAGCCAAACAAATCCCTACACTACTAGCCATTTCGGCATCAGCCTGTGGAGTGTGGAATGAAGTCTCACTCGAAGAAGTATGGAGGGATGCTGGAACCAAGTTTCCACACCCTTGAGATGGTTGTGATATCGGCTTATCCTGGCTACACCTACCTTCGCATGGGTTGCTTAGCCCTCTCTTCCACCTTGTTGGGTTGTGGACCCTATATTAGGTTGGGCAGGCCTACCTATGGTTTTTAGTCCATGGTTTTGGATGAGATGGTTTTTGGTCCATGTTATTTTGATGCTTCGGCATGTATAAATATGTATAGTAACATTGAAAGGAAATAATGAAAAATCAAGCTAGTAGTCTCGGTTTTGGATCTAGGGGAAAATCTCTGTGTATATGTGTTTTATGTATTATGCTCTCGCATTGTTTATTTTATGTGTTTTCGAATTCATATGCAGGTAATTTATGTATGGGGTTAAAACCTACATTTGTTATCCGAGTTGTTTTGGCATCAAGGGGACACCTTTGTTATTGAGGGGTTTCGCTCAGGCCCATGGTAGACCCTGTTCAGTGGGAGATCTGTGGGATCGATTCTAGTGGTGAAAGAAGATGGCGAGCAGTGGAAAGATAGAGATC
>APFE031418709.1:0-17295 GCA_000404065.3 Pinus taeda | reverse complement strand
CAACATTATTTATGATTAGAGTACAATAGCTCCACTGCTGATAGGTTGTAGATCATGTATGCACCCATAGAGGCTTTGAAATTGATTTTTTAGTGACCATTTCAAAGTTTTTTTTGTTATGTTTATAAGTAAGAACTACATTTCCCCCTTTTATATTGTATTACCATTCTTGTAAATTTATTTATTATTAGTGTTTCCTAATACCTAGAGGTTCTAAAAGATTATATTTGTAATTTCATTTGGCCTATTTTCAGGCCTTCATTAAACACACTATATAGGGTTCTTCAATGCCTAGTATTTTTCATTTATTTATATATTCCTGTTTGATTTCTTTGATTGATTTTCCCCCTAGAATTGACATATAATTAGAGAATTTAATGTCTTTCTCCTTAAGGTGGTAGGATTATGTGGGAAGGTTCCAATTAAAATTTCAATGAGGGAAGGAGAGTGAGTGATATGGAAAGGATCAAGAGAAATAATTAGTTAAGGGAAGAGATGAGAAATGTAGTTAGAAATAGGGAGGGAAGGGGGGATTTGATTCAACAAATTTAACATGTACGAATTAAGGTGACTAGAGGTATAGGGGAGTGATGCATAATAATTTATGCACTTTAGTTTAAAAGGACAGTCATGAGTTGTTTTTTGGGATTGTTTGAACATTATAGGGAGAAATTTCCATAATTGTGGTAGGATTTTCATTAGAAAGGAAAAAAATAATAAATATTAAAGATCATGGATGTGAATCGAGCTATCTAGATTCTCTATAATTTCATATGGAATTTCATTCACTAGAACCACTTCTTTGTAAATTTTGTAACACAATTTTTCCATATCTCACAACATTTTATCATCCCAAACCATCAAAGGTGGGAAGATAGGTAGAGGCTATTGATGGAACATCTATTTCTAGATCAAACTATAGAAACTAATTATGTGAATACATCCTTCTCAACCCCATGATATAGGTGCCACTATAAAATATGAGATCTCAACCATCCTTCAACAAATTATGTAAATACATCCCTCTCAACCCCTTGTTATAGGTGCCACTAGAAGATATGAGATGTCAACCATCCTTCAACTTAAATTTGAAAACATATTTTTTCCATTTTGTAAGTAAGCATGTCTAGCTTATATTATTTGAACCAAATTTATAGTATTTATAGCCACCAGTTTTTTCTCTACCTCAAAGTGAGGAGACAACATAGATAAGAGAAGAGTACTCTTCCCCTAAAGGGGGAAACCAAAATTACATTATTTCTCAACAGTGCTCTCACACTAGAAATATCCAAACTAAAAGTCCCTTCTCTGAGCCATTAACCAAAAAGAGAGAAAAATCGACCTAGAGTTTCTCAGGATGTTGGTAGGTGATGTGAACTATTGTGAATATAGAATGAAGTCGAGATGGAGCCACCATGTTCCTAAGAGATTACACAAGCCTACATCAAACTAATCTATGGGATCTCCTCTAGAATGAAGCACCCATAAGGGCTAGGCCTTGGGGGGAAGAAGGGGGAGCAGTGGTTGCATATGGAGGAGCAATGGGTGCAATGAGAGGCAGGGGATTTTTAGGATTGGGAGTGGGGGGCAGAAGCTTGCAAGAGGGGAGTGTGCATGGGACACAATCGGGGAGGGGAAACTACAAGGGTAATTAATCCCCAAGTCCCTACATGCTAACCAGTAACCACTTCAAGGAGGTAGATGGGTTGCAATGAAGCACAAAGAGCTCAAAAATTCGATGCATGGCTTTTTCATTGATGTCTTACCATTCTTTTAGCTATTGGGCTGAAAGGTTTCACAGGCCTAGAGGGATGAGGACCCATGTTGCATTTCCTCTTCCTCCATCATGACTCCTTCCTGCGTATATGCTTTGGAATTTAATGGTTAAATAAGGTGGCAATGGAATTGTTTTCCAAGGTGGTTAGGGGTCTCCCTCAGACTCGTCAACACCTTGAGAAAGGACCTTACCCTCTCTCACTGCTCATGATTGGAATATAGGCACAACAGGGCATAGAAACAAGGGTGGGAGGAGTGGAACTAAGTGGAAGGGTAAGTAACCAGAGAAGGAATGGAAGGGAGGTAAGGTAACGGCAGGGTAAAAGGCTTGGATAAGAAGTAAGGTTCTCGAAAACCGAGGTGATGGGATGCATGGAGTAATTAGGTCGGGAAAGTGTCTTGTGAAGTTAGATTCCCTCCTCATGTCGTAAACCATTATTTTTTTAGGGAGATCGCCCTCTATTCACCTATATCCAAGGATCAAAACTCTCAATTAGCCAAACTTAAGCATTGGGGAAACTAGACTGGGAGGTTCTCCATTATAGCTGACAAACATGCTATTAGTTGATGATCCTCGATTCCCTTTTTGGATAGAAAGCTAGCAAGGCCACTGGATCTGTGCTTGACATGTGAGAAAATGATGGCTTCATGATGAGTCAAAATGTGGGCTAGAGGTTGAACGTGGTAGTCGATCCGCTAGCCCAGAGCCTACCTAGTAGGAGGAAAGCCATTAATGATTTTGTTGGCCATGTTGATAATGATATAGGAGTCTCCAACAATCAGAGGAAGAAGGTAATTGTTATGATTGTTGTTTTGATTCATTCAATGAGAGTCGTCATCTCAAATACATTATTACTTTCATGACCTATGTAACACTTGTATATTTGAATAACCTATCCTGTATGATGTCTGGTAACACCTCCAAAGCACGCTTCCCATGGATTTCCCTGAGAGGCTCCATCAAATATTAGTTTAGAGTGAAGGGGAGGGGAGTATACCAAGAGGAGGGGGATGGTGGGATTTGGGCAGGGAGTCTTGCGGGAGCTATATTGTGGGGTTTGATGCTTCCCCAATTGAGAATGTATTTTTTTTTTGTGTGAGGGCCTTGAAATTCCTTTGTGGTCCATGTGTTGAGACTTGTTGATTCCTCCAAGTGCATGTGCATAAACAAATAGACTTCCTTTGGAAGCTTATGAGAGTTGGTGAATATCCTTTGGTTGTGCTCTTTCCAGATTTCTCGCACCAGGAAGAGAGGAGCCATGATCCAAATGTGAGATAGGATGTTGTTGATGAAGGTGTATGCTAGCCATTTTCTCGGAGAGTTGGTAATGCCATCCTTTTTCTCGATTGATGTTAGGAAACCGTGCTCTAATTTTTTCCATAAGGATTTGGAAAAAGGATAGGTGAGGAAAAGGTGATCTAGAGTTTCTTGTTGGTCTCTACATAAAACACACTAGGATGGTCCATGGAGGCTTTTTTTAATCATATTATCCCATGTGTGGAAATTGCGCTTGGATAAGAGCTAGAGGAAAATTTTTATTTTAGGCCAAGTATTGAGGATCTAAAACTTGTTCTAAAAGGGGTCTAACGCTAGAAGATCATGTTGAATGAGGAGGCTATAGGCTTCCTTTTCAAAACATTTTCTTTAGTTTTGGTATCCACAATGGAGCACATCATTTCCATCTTTTGGCTTAATAGATCTTTTTTCCAATTCTTGTTTTAGGAGTGAGTGGTTGATATCGTTTGCTTCCTCCAAGCATAGAATGTCATGGGCCCAGGTGTGCTTTGAAGGGTTATTAGGGTTGGCCTAGAACTGGGAGATGGAAATTCATCTAATGCTAAAATCGCAAGAAAGGTTGAGCAAGGTGGGGAGGATTGAGGCTAGGACTAGTTGTTGTTGCTAGGAATCATTCGAGAAGTCAACTCAACATCCATCACGAACGTCCCGGAAACTATGAGCCGGAATCATATGCCTTTTTTTATTTTCTATCTACCAAATCAGAGAGCTTGAACATGGGTGAGACAGATGGATCAAATATTGTTGAGGGAGGTCATTTGCATATTTATAGTGCTAGATCTTAGCCCAAGTTCTTGTTTCATCTCTATCCATTTCCACCAAATTTTGGCACCGATAATTTTGTTGACGTTTTGTGGATCGCAAATTACCAGTCCACCAAAAGATTTCGGAAGGCATATGGTGTCCCATTAAGTGAGTGATGATTTGTGCTTGAGGTTTGATCCTCCCCATAAGAAGGAGCCTTGAATTCTTCTGATTTCTCTAAGGACCCATTTAGGGGCAACTAGAATAGAAAAGAGGTAGATAGGCATGGCTTGAAGAACCAATTTAAGGAGGGTGAGTCTACTAGGTAAGTTGAGGGCTCTATGAGTCCAACAATCAAGTTTGGAGGCAAACTTGTCTAAGAGGTCTTGCTAGGAGGAGTGCTTAATGATAGAGGAAGTGAGGGGACCTCCAAGATATTTGGTTGGGAGGGATGCAATGAAGAAACCAAGGATGTGATGGACTTTGCTTTACATGATGGGAAGGGTGTTGAAGAAGAAGATCTGAGATTTGTCTAGGCTACTATAAAAAAGGTTGAGGGTGGCATTTATATCTCTGGTTTCTTGCTCCAAAGGGTGGTTCATAAGAAGTGTGTCATCAACAAATTTATAATGAGTATGAGTGGATCATTGTGAGTTATGAGGCCTCAGAGGGATCCTTTGGGCTTGGAAGTGTGAATGGTGCATCCCAAACATTTAACCATGAGGATGAAGAAAAAGTGGGAGACGGGATCTCCTTACCTAACGCCTCTTGGGGGAGGAAAGTTGTTGGAAGGGGTTCCATTGATAAGGATGGAGAAAAAGGGAGTGGATAATAGAGACATAACCCATTGGATCTATTGAGTGTAGAAACCAAAGTCCTTGAGGGTTATTTCAATGTAATTCCAGTTTAATTTATCAAAATCTTTGGACATGTCAAGCTTCAATAACATGCCTAGTTTTTTGAGAGATTTGAGAGAATGAATGATCTCATGGGATAAGATGACGTCGTCAAGGATTTGTCTTCCTTTAACTTAGTCAGATTTCTCATGGGAGATAAGGAGGGGGAGGAGTGGTTTGAGCATGTTGGAAATGATTTTGGACATAATTTTGTACATGAAATTGCATAAGTCTATGGATATGTACTTACCGGGTGAGGCTACATTGTCATTGTTTGGGATAGTGGTGAGGAATGTGGCATTGAGGACTTGGAGGATGGATTTGGTGGTTCTGGACTCTTCCACAATGTCATGGATCTCATTACCAATAAGGTGCCAACATCTCTTGAAGAAGGATATGGTAAAAACTTCTAGTCGTGAGGCCTTATTATCCTCCGTTTAGAAAATGGCATCATGGACTTCAAATTATAAGATGGGTCTCATGAGGGAAACATTGTGAACCTCTGTAATGAGTTTAAAGATGTTGGTTGTGATTTGAGAGATAACTTCCCTTTGCTGGAGAGGAAGCTCCTCGAGCACACTAGAAAAGTGGTTGACCAAATCCTGCTCAATCTCCTCTTGAGTCTCCACCATGGCTCCCGATTCTTTTTAGAGTAGGGAGCTCATGTTGTTAGATTTGTGTTGGATAATAGATATGTTGAAGAAGGAGGTGTTACATTCTCCTTCTTTGAGATAGGGGATTCTATATTTTTGTTTCCAGTAAATCTCTTCATGTTTGTATGTTTCCTCAAGTTTCTGGGAGAGGTAAGATTCTTAAGCAGTAGTGGATTCAGATATACCATGGAGATTTATGTCATGTTGTAGTTGTGCCATGGATTTCCTGATGGATTATTTATCGTGAAATATGTGTCTGAATTCCTCTTTGTTCCACTTCCAGATTCAGAGATTTATTTGATTGAGTCTTTTTTGAAAGACAAACATTTTAGAGCCTTGGAAGTGGCTCATTCCATTCCACTAGCCCTTAATTTTGGGGATGAGGTTTGGGTTAGTGAGCCATAAATATTCGAATCTAAAGGGTTTCTTGATGTGTTTGTTGTGGGCTCTCCAAGAAAGGATAATGGGTCAATAGTCTAAGCCTGAAGAGGGGAGAATGATGATATAGAGATTGTTTCCTCAGACCACGAGGTCCTTAGAGACCAGGAATATATCAAGGTGAGTGGAAATTTAGGCACCCCACTCTACTTGTTCTTCCATGTGTATAAACCATTGGTGGTTTTGACATCAACAAGGTTGGAGTCATCAATAAAGCTTGAGAAGAGTTTAGACTCTTGTTCAAGTTGTCTATGCCCTACTTTCTTCTCCTGAAGGGAGGTGATGATGTTGAAGTCTCCTTCTAAGATCCAGTTGGCGAGATCAAGTTGGATTTTTATTGAAGATATGTGTTCAAGTATCTCATGCTTTAGAGGGGACTTAAGGGCCATATACATTGGAAAATGTACCTCAGAGGTTGGTACCTAAGAGGTGGAAAGATAAGGTAAGAAAAATAAAGTGAAAAGAGAGGAGTTCCATACCTATAATGGGAGGATTCCAAGCTATACCAAGGCCACTAGAGGCACCCTCCACATCCAGTACTAGGATTTTCTCTTGCTTCCAGATCCTGGATATTATGGCGGTAGACTTTGTGCTGGTGCACTTTGTTTCTTGAATGAGCAAGATGGTAGGAAGGTCCTGCTGGATATTCCTACAGAGAAGTTGGTGCTTCAAGCGGTTTTTCAGGCCACTTATATTCTAGGAGGTGAACTTCATGAGGAGAGGTCTAGCTGGGTGGATTATATTTCGAGATTTTCTTGTATTTCCCAAACTCCATCAGTTTGCATCCTAGGGTGTCCACTCTTTGTAGCGTGGATTTTCTCCCTCCCTTCTTGAAATCCTTTCCCCTCTTCTTGTCAGCCTTATTGGTAATAGTTTGCACTCTGATTTGCAGTTTTTCCTTTGACTTTTGGAGGGTGGCCACAAGGAGGTGGATTTGTTTGTCAGGTATTCATCTGGTTGCATTCCTCTTGCAGGCGCCTTCAATAGCAATCATTTCAAGGCCTCCTAGATCTGCGAAGTCCTCATGTTTTGTCAGAGGGGCGTACTCTTCCTGAGGTTCAAGTTCTTTTGGATCTGCGTTATCCATGGTCTCTGGTCTCTTTCCTTTTTCTTGGGCCTGTTGTAAAGCTTCCTTTTTGTTGAGTTCCTCTATGGCTTGAGCAATTGTGTTGTCATTGTTGTCTTTTAAGAGGTTCTCGTGAACTTTGAAGTTTTTTCTAGAAGTTGGTTGGCTGGCTTGAGTTGCTTGGCCTTTCTACTTCGTCTGTGAGCACTTGTTTTGTACCTTGGTGAAGCCCTCTCCATCTTTCAGACTTGACGTTTTGGCCTCAAGTTTTGGGTCGTTGTGGGGATAATATTTAAAGGCGTGGCCATGCTTATGGGATTCTCTACTTTTGAATGGCACATGTTCAAAATCCAACAGTTTAAATCGGTCATTTTCTTCAGATTCTTGTGCGATGAATTCTGGTAGGGAGCCCGATATGTTTATGTATACACACATTCAGGTGTATGCAGCATAGAATCCCTGGTGGGTTTCTTCAGATATGCAAACAAATTTTCCCCAGCTATTTCTGATGCTGCGGAGGTTGCCAGAGTCCCAGTATTCGTAGGGCAGGGAATATAGGCAAACCCAGACCGGGGCGCATGAGAAATCCTCCTTTTCTAAGATGAAGCAACGAGTCCATTACGTCATGTAAATCCCAGCTGAGTTGAGAAAGTGAGGGATGCCCTCGAGAGCTGACTTGAGGTCATCCTGGTGTTTTGAAGATTATTGTGAAGGAACCTTTGGAGAACATCTTGAGGTCATAGTGCGCTTTTGGATTCCATTTATGTGAACTTCATTAGAGAAGGATTTTTTCCATACGTCGAACCCCAATGAATTTGCAAATCAAAGCATGGTCCTTCATAAACTAGATGTTATTATTTAGTATAGACAATTGAATGTGAAACCTGAGAATTTTATCTGACATAGCTTTGTAGGTTCTCGTGTTCCCCTGTTACGGTTCGAGGTTGTCAGGAGATTTCATCATAACTTCATCAATGTCTTTATCGTTATTTTTTCCATCTTTGGCAGTGTTTAGAGAGTGTTTAGGGGGATTCAAAACTAAATATGCAGTAGTTGTATCAAGACTCTGAGGGTTGGAGGAGCCAAGAGCTCCTCCCCAATATTCTCCATGACCTTAGTGCTCAGTCATAACCTGGGTTGGTGGTTACAAGAGAGAAGAGAATGAACTGTAGAGATGTAAGGGAAGGACAGGCAAGCGAACATGAGAGAAGCATGAAAGCACAATATTACAATCATTTTTAAAAACCTACATTACATTACAATTTTCCAAATTTGAAAACATGTTACTCTCTTCCATAAAGTGGATTTGAATTCATCCATTTGAAACAGGTAGTGATTAACTTACTCAGTCCCCACTTTTTTTTAGAATGACCTTATTCTACATCCTCACAAGCGTCACTCTTTCATGATAGTAGATAGTATTTCTTTTATACAATTCATGCATGGAGACCATGGAGATTTATGGGAGGATCTTAGCAAAATTTGATTGTAGCTAGCAAAAAATTACACTTCTTAGTTTCCCTTTGAGGTGGTTAATCCTTTCTGGCCACAATTTGCTAAAAGCCACTGAAACATATTTTTCGAGACATTAAATTTTTTATGAACGGAAAAATTTATAATAACTTAAAAGGCCAGAAATGTTCTATTTAATTTATTTCTTCATAACTAAAAATGTATCAACTTACAAAATATCATGTCTATCATTTCGAAAAATTGGCGTGTTTCAAATAACTCATAACCTTATTAATTATTTTTTTTAACGGTTATATATATATATATATACTTATTATTCCAGGATTAATTTTAGTATTCTCCTATAATTACTGGGTTTTTATATTTTTTTGGCCTAACATTATTCTCTTTATTTTTTTTAGTTATAAAAATGATATCCATTTTTATAGGCTTCCTCTTAACTTTTTGTTACTTTTTTATGAATTTTTAATATTATTGAACTTCTTACTTTTATTTCAAAAAATTTTTTCTCTTCTATTTATTCATATATATATATATATACATCATTGTTATTATTGGTTAATTTAATTTTCAATTGTTTAATATTAAACTCTTTTCTGTGAGTGAAATTTTTTGAATTTTTATCTTGTTTTTTGTATTAATTTATTGTTACACATTTTTCTAATGATTTTATTTATTTTGTTGGTTCTAATATCAATAATATATATATATTAATTATTATATATATATTATATATATATATATATATATATATATATATATTGTTTTCCTGGCAAGATTTTTCTCTTTTAAAAAATTGGTTTTTAAATGAAAATATTTTTAATTAATGCTTAACAAGTTATTAGAAACTATAGAAAATTAAAAACATAAATTAATATTATATAAATTACTATTGGGTTATAAGTTTGATTTTTTTTTCCTTCTCTATAATATTTATTGAATATCTAGATCAAAATCTTCATCTAAGTCTTCACAATGAATGGCAAATGAAAGTTTAATGAAATTGGTTTTAGAAAAATACTTTATTCCAAAAATATAAACCACAATATCCTAAATTCATTTAAAAAAAATAATGCATAGATTGTCATTAGGAAAAAATACTAAAAAATTTAAAAAAATATAAAAAAATATGTTTTTATTAGATTTATTAAATTTTATAATATATTTAACATAATAATAAAAATTGTTATTACCATAAAACATTCATGAATATTAGTCAATAAAAACATTCATGAATAGTAGTTAGGAATAACTATAATCACTAGACAACTAATTTATAATAGATTTTCTCTGTGTGGAAAACCATTTATGATAAAATCTAAAAATAAACCTGAAATATATATTATATTATAATGATGAAACCAAATTAAATCATCCTTTACTTAATTCCCAAACACGTGTAGTTGGAAAATTGTATGTTGCACATCATCATAATATACTCTTAAGACAAAACAATATGGCATCGATGAACATGGGATACAGTTCATCAACTAACTTTGAAGTTTGAACGCACTTAAAAAAAATAGTTGTAAGTTATATATCTTGATGGGTATGATTATTGTTGTGCCCATAGTGCCAAAAAGAAGACCAAGTTTCTCTGGAAACGAGATTTGTCTTGATTTTAGGTTTTCTCTGCAATCTATTTGCAAAGAGAGTCGTACCCGTGTTCTGTTCATACATTTTGCCGCTTTACATTTCCCCCTACTTCCAAAATAAGAAGAATAAAATTATATTGTTATTAGATGTTTGCGGTCAACAAAGAGTCCCACCCGTGTTTTGTTCATAGATTTGGCCGCTTTACATTTCCCCTTCTTCCAAAATAAGAAGAATAAAATTATATTGTTATTGGATGTTTGCGGTTAACAGTTTCCATAAAACGTATAATATTTATAATACTCGCATCAGATTGAGTCGTGAGCCGTATTTTTATACGCGATCTTCTCGTATGATCTTTGACAGGCTTTTCTTTCGTTTGGAGGAAGAGATCATTCACCCTGTTAAGAGATCCCAACTTATTTCGGTATGTAATATTGTGATCCGTTGTTTATCAGCATTCGATTAGGGATTTTGTACTTAACAGGAAAGCCCGAATTGATCGAATACTGATCTTGTGGATCCACTCATTCGTCTGTAAAGCACTGGCCATAGTATCGTGATTTAGTTAACCTCAAAGATGAGTATTTCTTCTTGGTTGAACTCACCATTTTATTCTTATAACTCTGTCGCAAACAAGTTTGACATTGAAAGCGTATCGGGTAATTCCGATCCATGTCTACCAACGCAAGATCCATTTCTATCGAGTCATAATACCGATCATTCTGGCCACATATTTAATTTGTTTGATAGCTACGACTCCGAAACCCCAGCCATCCCTTCGAATCCTTTAATGCGGACATTCTGCAATTCCAGTTCTGCAACTAATAGTCAGTCTTGCAATAGATTACCAGGCACCGTCATGGCAGTCCAAAGGAATCACAAAGTGATCGAAAGACAGCGGCGTAAAGAAATGAAAATGCTTTTCTCACGGCTTAGATCGTTGCTCCCCGAAAAAGATACGCAGGTATGTCTTTTCTGCTTAATATCTAGGGTTTTGAGACATCAACGGTATTCTCTAGGGTTTTATAGAATATAATTTGGATATTCTGTTCTTCAGGGAAAACGAACAGTGTCAGAACAAGTATTCGAGTCTCTGAATTACGTTCGCCATCTACAGCAAAAAATCCGAGAACTTTCAGCCCAAAGAGAGAAAATGAAGGTCCACTCAGATCGAAATGCAAAAGTTTCATTTGAGAAATTTTGCAATAAAATTCCGCTTTTGGATCGGGAATACCCTGAACTAAAAATAAATTCTGTGGGATCGGGTGTTCAGATCTGGACGAACACTTTGGAACGTGATATTGTGTACTCTGATATTCTATTGGCGTTGGAGGAAGGTGGGCTTGAAGTTGTGAGCGCTGCTTCATCTGCCATTAACAACAGAGCTTATCATACCATACATGCCAAGGTACTCGCTTATACTCGTTATCAGTGGGTAACATTCTTCTTCTCCAAGCATGATCATCTTAACTGAAAAAAAATCCACATGCAAACATTTTGCACTGCTAAAGATCCAATGCTAATAAGAGTTCATAGTTTCTATGTAAACCTTTTGCATTGCTAAAAATCAAATGTTATGAAAAACTCATCTTTTTTTCTTAGGACGCCTGCATTATTAGGTTTACACACATTTTACATGGACATCTCATTCATCCAAGACTAAAAAGCACATGGCTACTCTGTCAGCAATAAACACATAAGTTTACAAGTTTTTTTAACGATGCAGGTGTTTGATGTCACTTCTTTTAACATCAACACCCTCTACCAGAAACTGTGGAATTTGATAAGCACTCACCACAGCAACAATGAGGATGCGGGGACTACTGAAGCTGAAGGATAATGTTCTGTGCAGCATAAATGAATGGTTTAAAATGTCTGTCAAGCTTATTTTATGCTCCTATTTTAAACTGAATAAAAGAATGTTAGGATTGCTTGGTTGTTCAACCGAACCGCATATTTGATAGAAATGCATATCGAGTAATCTGCTCGTTCATGCCTGTCAGAAATGTTTGGCTGATAAACTGAATAACGCATTGGTTAGAAATACATATCGGGTGATAATCGTTGGAGGTTCGAACTAAATGGAACAAATTTGGCCACCTAAATATTTGATAGATAGTAAGAGTATCGTGCGGAGGATTGCACTCACTTTTGAATTTCAATAGAATACGGTATTTGTATTTACATTTACAATGTTAGAAGCAACGACGTAGCATCAAAGCAATTAACCTCTGTGCAGTTAAAATTTTGAAGCACAAGGATTTCCAAGAAGATTGGTAAAATAGACACCTTCACGACATTTTCTAAAGTGCGCATGTTAAATGAACTAAGCAACTATTTTATGCGAAGAAATGAAAACAAAGGTAGTGTTAACCATGGAGAAAAACTTTCTAACAGTTATATATGACAGTATAAAATTTCATGCGAACCAAATCACATACACCTACACTGGAGACGTGTTTCCCCTTTCTTTACACTTCTCCACTGCCTTATAAGAAGGTAGACTTTTCTTGAGATACTCATTTATGTTCAAGAGTTTTCGGTACCATTTAAAGTATTTCATAACCGAGTTAACCAGCAAAGTGAAATCCACTGACTTGAGTACACCAAGGTAATCAAACCATATTGAATATTTTGTTTTCCCATTCGCACATATTTTAATATGCCACATTAGCATTCACTCTTCTCAAATTTGACTTGCTACACCTCCATCCATAGGGATAAGCAATTAGCATTCATTCTTCTCAAACTTGACTTGCTACACCTCCATCCATAGGGATAAGCAAATAAATAGGTATGATAAGTGTATTGGCTATAATTATGAGAATTATATCTCAATTTAGGCCCGAAGCATCCTTGCTAGTTACAGCCTTCCTTCGTTCCTTCTACCCCTATCACTAATATCATCCCCATCACCATCTCTCCCTTCATTTTCACACCAGAGATATAGATATATTTCTATAAGGACAAATACCTCGGCAAGCAGCATTGTTCTGTCGAATAGAAAAATTTTTTAGTTAATTTCATAACATATGTATGAACCATATATCAAGGGTTTAAAAGATTAACATTTGCTTTTTCCCTTTTTATATCTTTAATAAGGTTAGTATGAGGTAGATTTTATGTAAAAAAGATTTATTTGAATGATCAGATATAAAAGTATTTACTATTATGTTATATTTATGTGATCTCTATAATATTAATTTATCAAATTAGAATTTAGAATTGTAGATGTTAATTTATAATAATAATATTTAAATTGATGATTATATTATAATATTTTATAATATTTTTTGTAGTAATAATAAATTAAAGTTGAAATTTATTTCAGAAATAGTTATGTTTTTTGAACTCCAAGCTCTGCACTTAGAAATTGGATAACGCACAAGTTTTGGCTAGGGTTCCAGTGGATGAGGGTTTCAGAGGAGGAGAGGATCTGAACAGACTTTCCTGTATGCAACTTTGAAGCAAAGAAGAAACACATGGAGCGCGGTCCTAAATGCGAAAGTCCAAATCAGGGATTTCCAGACCATAGCAAAAGAGGGAACGAAGGGAGAAGTAAGCGTTGAGGGGCCTAATGGAAACAAACAAGGGGAAGGGAGATATCCCCTCCTACAAGAGCATAGCAATGGGAGAGGCAAGCAAGGCGCGAATGCAAAATGGAATGAAGCCAAATAATGGAGAGAACTCAGCGAGCGGAGCAAACTGGCAGACGGGTCTGAGGGGTAAATGTCTACCCAGGGCATCAAAGAAACCCAGGTTCGTAATACCAAGCAACAAACTTGAAGAGTATAGGAGTTATATGAAAGACTATGCATTAATATGTAAATTTGTAGGGTTCTGGCTGTCAGAGAAAGACTTATCTAAATGGATACAATAGAGATGGAAACCTAAGGGGCATGCGGAATTAAAACTAGGAGCGAAAGGTTCTTTTACCGTAATATTCTCAAACATAGAAGACAAGGAAAGGATTTTCGAGGGAGGACCTTATTTCATGAATAATGCAGGCCTATTTATCCAGCACTGGGAAAACTGCTACAACCCAAACAAGGAGAAAATGTTAGCAGCCCCGGTCTCGATAAGACTCTTCGGGCTTCCAATGGAGTTTTGGGACCCACAGATTTTAGAAGGAATAGGGAATACAATAGGGTCATTTGTGAAAGTCACAAAACCTAAAAAAAGAGGAAGATACACATCATATGCCAGAATATGCGCGTATATGAATATAACTAAACCCCTCGCGGACTTCATTGAGCTGGAATATCATGATGAGATCTGGAAACAACCAGTGGATTACGAGCACATACCGTTCGGTGCAGATGATGTCATGAATATGGTCATCTTTTTAGACAATGTCCATTAAACAGAACAGAGGACGCAAAGGATAAGATAAGAAGAGAGAATAACAACAGAGGAACCTTGATGGGGGAAGAGGGTTTTAAACAAGTACAACATAAAAAGAAATCAGGGTTTAATAAACCCCAACGACAAATGCCAAAGGAAAATATTACCCTGGAAACGCAAAAAAAATTCAAAGTCCTCCAGGAAGAAGAGATCGAGATGGGGGGAAAAGAAGACAGTGAGGAAGAGACAATGGAAAACTCAAAAGAATCAGGAAAACAAGTATCAGGGCAAAAGGAAACAGAACATGGGGAGGCAGAGGAAAAAGGACAATGGACAAATGAACAAATAAAAATGGAGATAGACCTACAAAAAGATAAAGAAGGAGAAGAGGAGCGCATAATGAGGAAACTGTTGCAGGAATGGAGGCTGTTAGATGAAAGATTCATTACGGAGGAGTAGAAGCAAATATATAAAGAAGCCTTCCAAAAATATAAGGAAAAAGTAGGGGAAACAACAGCAAACAAATTGGAAAAGACAGAAATACAGGGAAATCAAAACATGGGAATGAGCAGCTCTGGCAAAGGAGGAAGAAAGAGGGGTAGGCGCTTGATGAGCGAGACAATTTAGGAGGTAGGAGAGATGCTGGTGAACTCTGGAAGAGTCATACCTCTATCATAGGTATTCCAACTACCACCAAAATTATTAAAATGATTATTACAAGTTGGAACATCAGAGGCCTTAATAGTAGAGGTAAACAAATATACCTAAAAGATAGATTAAGAAGAGATAAACCAAGTATGATGATAGTCCAAGAAACAAAGATTAGCATGGAAAAAATGAAAGAAATAATAAGCAGGGGAAATACTAGGTATGAGATAATGGATCAGGATGCAACGGGTAGTGCAAGAGGACTGGAAATCATATGGAACCCACAGGAAATATAATTTGAAAATTGGATAAGCCTCCTATGAATCCTCTCAGGAACTTTTAAGGTAGTAGGATCATCGGAGTGGGTAGTCTTATCAGGAGTGTATGGACCACATTCCCCAACATTGTGAAAATGATTCCTTCAAAATCTAAAAGCAATGAGAAGAATTATTCCAGAGAAGCCATGGATTATAGCTGGTGATTTTAATATGATTACGACCTTAGAAGAAAAGAGGGGAGGATTGAGAAGGATATATTCAAATATGGAAGTGTTTAGAGATATGATATCAGAACAAAGAATGGTGGACATTCAAACAATAAATGTTACCCATACATGGAATAATCATAGAGGAGGGACAAATCAAATAGCCTCAAGATTGGACAGATTCCTTATATCTGAACAAATCATGATGAAAGATGTGTTCATAGAAGCCATGATCCTACTAGTAGTAGGCTCAGACCACTGGCCAATAAAGTTGGAGATCAACCTCAAGCAGAGCCCCAAAAGAAGACCGTTTAGGTTTGAAACCTTTTGGCTTAGAGACCAGAAGTTTCTACCTAAAATAGAAGAATTGTTGACTAAGAGTAGGCAAAGTGGGAGAAGTAAGATGCAAACATTCCAACTTAAATTGAAAGAACTTATAGGGAAAATAAAAAAATGGAATAAAGAGGAATTCGGGACATCTTCAAAGAGCAACAACGCTTAGAATAGAAAATGAGTGAGTTGCAACAGAAGGATATATTGGAGGGCAAAACTGAAGAGAGAAGCAGAGAAGAAGGCATAGTAATAGGCCAATTAGAAGAGTGAAGAAAACTGGAAGAAATTTTATGCAAACAAAAGTCCAGAGTTCAATGGCTCAGGGAAGGAGAGAGAAACACAAAGCTCTTTCACAAGGCCATGATCCAGCACAAACAGAGAAATAGGATCTTCTCAATTAAAAACACGGAAGGCCAACGCATAACTCAGCATGAGGAAATGGAATAGGAGTTGGTAATTCACTTCAAATGTATACTCACCAAACCCCAAAGAAATAGAATAGAGCCATAGGCAGGATTAGTAAGGAAATTCCCAAGCTTGTAACTAGAGACAAAAATTTAGCCTTGATGAGGGCAGGAACCCTAGAGGAAGCGGAGGAAATAGTGAAGGGCTTGAAAATAAATAAAGCCCCAGGTCTTGATGGATATACAGCGGAATTTCACCAAGCATGTTGGCAATTCATAGGAGAAGAATTCTTAGAGGTGGTGGAGGAAGTGCACAGGCATCAAAATGTATGGCCTGAACTAAACTCTACTTTATTAACCCTTGTCCCCAAAACGACTCATTCAGAATTAGTAGAAGGCTTCCGGCCGATTGCCCTTTGGAACGTTATCTACAAGATTATAGCCACCTTAATGGTCAAAAGACTTAAACCAATCTTTCCTAGCATAATATCCCCAGAACAAATAGGGTTCGTGGAAGGGAGGCAAATCTTAGATGGTCTGGTAGTATCTTAAGAAGTTATACATACCTTAAAACAAATAAAGGAACCAAGGATGATGATCAAGCTGGATTTGTCAAAAGCATATGACCGACCAAACTGGAAATATCTAGAATCAATTCTTCAGGTCTATGGGTTCTGCAACAGATGGGTGAAATGGATACTCAACATGATATCCACGCTGAACTTTTCCATCCTCCTGAATAGTACACCAATGGAAACCTTGAACGCTTCAAGAGGTCTGCACCAAGGAGACCCTCTGTCTCCATTCTTGTTTATAATAGCAGCTAAAGGGTTGGGAAGGTGCATCAAGAAAGAGCTAAGAGAAAGGAAAATTAAAGGGCTGCGCCTATGGGGAAACAACATCCCAGTTACTCACCAACAGTTCGTAGATGATATCATGATATTCTGCAAGGTATCACTTAGAGAATTCAAAAAGGTAAAGGAGATCCTAGAGGTATTCATGGAAGCTTCAGGTACTGAAATAAATAAGGATAAATTGAGCACCTTTATCTTCAACTCACCTGAAATGGTTAAAACCCACCTGACAAGAACTTTGGGGTTCAGAAAGGGAGAGCTAGCAACCAAGTACCTAGGAACCATGCTC
>APFE031418699.1:2056-15840 GCA_000404065.3 Pinus taeda | reverse complement strand
AAATGCAAAACAAACAAGCGGACCAATTCCCTGTGATGCTAAATTTGAGAAATCCTCTCGCAAAATTCATAACATGATTGATAGCGGAAACATGTGACTGCAAGTGGACAAGCCTGCAAATAGGTCAAAGAGGTGGGCTCCTCTCTCACATGGTGACCACCCTTACCACCCCTCCTCTGTACCTCAACCTCTGGTGTTGACTCACAGTCATCACTTTGCTCATAGTCGGTTTCAGTTTCTAACATGGTTTCAAGAGAAAAGTGGCTGAAATGTACTGCTGCTTCTGCGCAAATGACTTGTTGTTTTAACTGTTGAAATGCTACTTCAAGGGGACAAATAACACAAGGGAGATGTTAGGGAAGGGACCTTTTGAGGGAGCTGAGGGAAAATATATGAAAAAGGGTATTTAGGGAAGGAATCATAACATAGGATTATGTTATTGAATTTTAGGGATAGGGGTAGGGTTTTAGGGCTTTGGATATTTTTGTTAGGGAGATTAGGTTAAACTGACAAGGGAAGTGGTAATGAGATGTGGGAAAAATGGGAGTGAAAAGGATGACCTTGAAAACAGAAAAACAAAACCCTGGCTTTACTTGCACTTTGACATTTTTAAGCTAAATACACATGAATTTCCCATTTCAACTTGATAGCATTTATACACATTTTCCATGGTCATTTTGCTTTAGCAAGCAAAAAACATTAATGATTAGAGGCCTACCTGCAAACTTGAGGAGATTTGGGGTCGTTTTGAAGTGTGTAGGCAATTTGCTGTAGGTGAATTCCCAATGGGCCGCATGCAGGTCTGGACGGGTCGCGCGCGCCCAACACGTCGCGCCAATGCTTTTTTCTAACTGCTAT
This sequence comes from Pinus taeda, assembly GCA_000404065.3. Lineage (NCBI taxonomy): Eukaryota > Viridiplantae > Streptophyta > Pinopsida > Pinales > Pinaceae > Pinus > Pinus taeda. The sequence goes on along the minus strand of APFE031418699.1, from coordinate 14,982 downwards.
GACCCCCTTGACGCGTCGCGCCTGCCCAATACGTCGCGCACAGGTCTGGATGGGTCGCACGTGGGCTCTGTCTGCAATTTCACCCAATTTCTTTCCAAATCGCTTTTCACTATTGCTTTGAGGAAAATGATGATCAAATGGAGGGAGAGGGGGCTTTATAGGCTTGATTTAAATTAATTTCCCCTCAAACCCTCTTTCTAATGTTTATAACTTGACACTTTTTCAAAATTTAAATGCTACTGACTTTATGGTTTCCTTTTGTCCGGAAATTGGTTGAACTAATGATTTTTCTTAAAAAAAATTGCAGGGATGGCTTCTGAGGAATCTTGGAAAAGGAGACCAGGGCTGCATGCTGACTTTCGAAGAATTTTGAATTTTTACAAGTTTTTACAAAAATGAGAAAATGACCTTGTCTTTAAAAACAGGGTTTTTAAATCCAAGGTAAAGATTAGTTGTACAAGATGAAATCTTTTGAAGAAATACTTTGATAGTCATCCCTCTGGCCTGCTGGGCATGTATTGACTTTTAAAGACATGACCTCAAAGACAAATTGGAACTAAACCCTAGACCTAGGACGTTTGACCTTAAGACAAGACAAGTAACCTTGAAAGAGCTTATTGACTGAAACAACTTGATCCAGCAGTGCCAAGAGGGGAATAAAGACACCAGCTCCTCCATCAGGGTTATGGCATGCCTAATGGAATGCAATGAGATGACACTGATGAGACACCTACTTATGCAAATGCAAAGAGTTTTTATCGCTGATGGAGGGCTACTAGACCGACTCTAACACTTTCTCCCATTATTAAATACACAAGAAATTCATGAGCAACTGACACCAATAGAGCTCAACCCATATTGCATTGAACAAGCCACAACTAATATAATCATGGACACACATATTAGGAACACTCACCACCATAGGATCCAACTGTATCAGGTTTTCAAAGTTGACCAACTCCTGCACCAAGGTTAGTGGTTGACTAGGGACCAAGTTCAACAAAAGTTTCCCGTCTCATACAGGTGTTCAATGCAATGGGAACCATTTCTTCCTAAGGGGGGAGAACTAATATAGGTGGATATTGGTGGCCACCCTCCTATTCCGCTTGGACCGCCAACGCTATTTCCTATTGGTTTCCTATTTTTTAGCACAGTTTCCTATTTCGACAATTTTCTCTTTTTGGTAGTTTTCAGGTCCTGAACTTCCAAATTCATTTTGAGGACCTAATTTTTTTTTTTTTTGGGAAACGAGAAAACTTGATTCAAATAATACATCTACAATTGAACGTTGTTTTCTTCAAATATACTTTTCTAATGGGCTATTATGTGTGCCAAAAGAAGATCGTATACCAAACTTACAACCTCAAGACATTAGAGAAATTTTGAGGACAAAAATGGGCCTCAAAACAAAAATGTACAACAAAAATAAATTTATAAGAACCAATAGGATTCACAATTATGATGTCAACCATGGGGAATAATTCACATTTCTGGAGTAAAAAAAAAAAAACTAATTTTTCAACTTGTATTTTCAACTTATATCCCTATGATTTTCCTAAAATTTCGAGCAGGAGCAATCGTTCGACGCGGAATTTAATTTTTCATCCAAGGAGTACCCATGTTGCATACTTTCTATGGACCCTACTACATGAAAACTATGAAAACTATGAAAATCATGATTGCAATCATGTTTATCATGTATTTCACATTTTTCCTGTAGTAGGGTCTATCGAAAGTATGCAATATGGGTACTTCTTGGATGAAAAATTAAAATTTTCATCCAATGGGTGCTACCACTTGAAATTTGAGCAAAATCATAGGGAGATGAGTTGAAAATACAAGTTGAAAAAGCATTTCTTTTTCTCTTTTCCCTCCAAAACTTGATGAGATAATCTAATCTTATTTTATTATTTCCACTATTATTTTATAATATTCCTTAGGAGGCCCATTTTAGACTTCAAAATTTCTCTAGTGAGTTGATGTTCCAACTAACCTTATCAGGGACCATAAGCTTTTGGCACTTCATCTCATAGGGTTAGGTTTTTGGTTGTTTAGGGTTGCTCATTGTTTCTTCACAATAAAAAAAATGCCTCAGAGATTCATTATAACGCAATTCATAAGACATGTATAGTCATCGCATCTCTTCTCAAAGATAATCTACCATCACCTAAGGTAGTTTGCTTTCATTCTACATGTAAACAATTTTCAATGTTTATTATTTATTAATTGACATCATACTCATATGTTTGGACCTTTCGGCCTCAACACGATACTACAAGAGAAAAGGGGTGAATATCCTAAGTCCCAAAATTGGGGTGGAAACTACGTGTTCAGGCCCCTAAATTTGGTTGCCTCACCAAGAAAAAGATGGGCCCCACACTCCCGAATAGAGTAGACCAAATACAAACCATTGTTGTGTAAATCCTTTGTCGTTGTCGTCAATTAGATTGGAGTTTGGGCTAGAGAAGAGAGTGGAGGTGTTGATACAAAGGTTGAAATGAATGGGCGTAGCAGAGTATTATGCTATGGAACATGATCACAAAATGGAAGAACATCGAGTTCATTGTTACAAAAGGTGGGAAAAAGCGAGGCTTTGTGGGCCCATAACCCACAGCTTTAGGAGTTTGAACCTAGAGGGATTGAATTTGATAGACCCCATAATGAGTCGTCATCAACTAAGGCTTATGCATAGAAAATAAACCATAGGGAAGAACACGAATTTAGGGGAAGTGATGTTTTTTCTTGTAGATATAAAACCTTTTATGATGATGCATCCTTGTTTTTATGTGATCCATGGATGCTTGGGAAAGATAATTGAAATCCTATCTTGATGATGCTTGAGTTGGGTTTGACATATTGCTTGGAATAAAACTTGTTTCTAACTATATTATGTCATTAATCTTATATGAAAGTCTTCGTACTTTGTTTAATCCACAAGACTCAAGGTTTAAGTATCCCATACCTAGGAATGGCATCTAAATTTGGAGGCTAGTGCTAGAATTGTATTAGAATGCACTTTTGTGATGCAACACAGTTAGGATTTGCAAACCCAAAGTAAGGCAAGGCCTCTAGCATGTAGAACTTGTGTGTTATGGGAGAGAGGCCAAACACGACATGACAACATGTATGTTAGCTTGTTAAGGATATTTGGTGGGATAACTAACTTTGGTTAGGTATGATTCCTATATATGAGAATTTAGTGGCTATGGTTTTCTTATGGTTTTGCTAGCTATCGTTTGGAGAAGTTGATTTTTACTAGCTTTCCATATTTATGATAAAGTTATGGTATGTACTTGTACTTCATCTTTTATATATAGGAATTTCCCTAGCTCCCAATTATTTTTTTACTGGATATTTGATGTTCATCCTATGTTATCTTCATGATTTAGTAGATTCTACCCTTAGTTATGTATGTTGATTTCACATAATATAGAGTAAAATTTATTAAGTAATTTAACATATATTTGGAAGATAAGATCTAAGAAACCTCTTGGTGTAAATGAAATTTCTAGAATTTGCATTAATTGCTCGATTCTCAAAATTTGTAGCAAAATTATCCTTGAGCTCTCAATATAACTTCTTCAATTTATTTACAAGCATGTTGAAACACAATTATATTGATTTCAAGTAATATTTTGGTGTATAAACTATTGCCACTCACAATTCTCTCTCAATGAAATATGTGTTTTTCAAGTTTTCTACAATTGTTTTGAAATAAAAATCTTTGTTTGTGATTGGAAAAATCATTAGCAATTTTCATTCCATTCCTATCATTTTAATTAATCGTGGTGGATTTTTACCCAATTATACCAATTTATTAACCCAATCATGCTAGTCTTTTAACTAATTATGTTGGCTTTTTTTTTTTCTTTTTTTACATGTATATGCATCCCATAGGTTTGGAGGCTTTTCCTCTTGCTCCCCATGCTCCTAGAATGGGAGGTGCACCTAGAGATATGTTTTTCCACACACTCCCACACCCATTTACAAAACTCTACAAAACACACCCTGAAATGCTTCATTGAGTTGCGTCACACACTTAGCAAGAAAGGGGGCTTGTGGGAATTGCCTCCCAAAAAGTGAGACGCATTTCACAAAAATGGGGACCTTTGGAGATATTTGGAGATATGTTTATTAGTGAGATAGAATATTGTTCACACTTCAAGTAAACATGTTTTCACTAGTTGAATAAAAAAAAAAATCCTTAAAAGCCTAGTCCCAACTCTTATTGTAGTTAGTATGGGAAGTTGAATCAGGGAAGAGAAATTAACCTATGAATAAAGTAACTTCCACTTAAAGCATTGACTACAAAAAATAAAAATAAACTTATTCCCTTATCAATCTTGTCCAAAATGAATGATATATTTTCATTTTGCTATGTGAATTTTGCATTATTGTTACTTCCTAAATTATAAGCTAATTGTTAAATATATACATACTTTGGTGAATCTTTTGTTACATATATGGCAGGATTGATTCAGAATAATGACATTATTAGGATTATAGGGGTTACATATTTTACATTAGCATGTCGGTCAAATATTATAGTAGATATATAAGAGAGTAAATGCCATATAGTTTCTAGTACTAGGATCTATGGTCTACGTTCTTGTAGAAACTCCTTGTAGATTCAAACTGCTTATGTAATATGCTAAAACAAAAAACTTGAATCTAATCTACTCATCAATGAAAACAATTAATTGATCAAGAAATCACAACATAAACATGAGACAAGAATCAATCACATATGATTAGAGATTTATCTAAGGGGATATATTTTTGGTCTAAACCCCTTCCTATCTGTATTTCATTAGATCAAAAAATATAGAAGAAATACAATGCTTTTTCAAGTTTGAACAATCTTTGCACAAGTATAATATATCTCACTTCCTCACAAGATGACTCTGGTCAATACTTAGCCAATTATGTTGCATGCTAAGCTCCTATTTCCTTGCATTGTTTCCTTGGGAATTATCCCCCTATTAATTAGGGAAATTCCCAATTAGAATTGTGCAATCTTTGCATGCCCTTCTCTGATTGCATGCACCACTTGTACAACTCGAAAAATTATACAACTGATAGTACACTACCCTTGAAATCTAATATCAACTGGGTAACTCGAATTTCATGTATGCATGAGTTAATTATGGTTGATTTATCAGTTAACTAGTTGAACATTAAAGTTTCACCCCACTGCTAGACCTCCTACTAGTTCCTCCAACAGTTGGAACTAGTTTAACTTAGATTAACTCAATTTAACTGAATTAAATTATTACAAATCAAATTAAACTCACCCTAGGCTCCTAACATTTAGGAACCACTCTACATGACTCAAGTTAAGCCCACAACTTGAATTAATTAAGCCAACTAGGTGAAATTAACTTAGTTAGTTCATTCTTGTTGGCTTGTGATGTGGAATTACAATTTTCTCCTAATTTAATTCAAGGGAAAATTGAATCGGATTTTTTCATTGCCGTTTTCAACACTCCCTCTCAACAAGAAAGGGGTTATCAGATACCCCAATTCTATCTCTATGGAACTCGAATTTTCCTCTTGACAATGCCTTTGCCAAAATATTTGCATCATGTTCCTTTGCAGGAATATATTCCAACAACATGATCTGGCTCTGCACACAATATCGTAGATGGTGATACCGGATGTTGATATGCCTGGTTCGGTCATGCCAAAATGGATTTTCAGATATTTTGATACAACTTTGATTGTCATAGTAAATCACAATGGGATCCATCATCTGACCAAATAACCCAACAAGAATCTTCCTCATCTAGATAGCTTCACAAGATGCTTAACTAGTAACCATGTACTCTGCTTATGTTCAACTGAGTGCAACTGATCTTTACTTCCTGTTGTACCAAGAAACTGTTGTTGATCCAATACTGAAGATGCCTCCCAATGTTCTTTTCTTGTCTGATGAATTACCCGCCTAATCTGCATTTTTGAAGCCTTGCAACTTCACTCCCTCTATCCTCTTGTACCAAAGACCATACTGAGTAGTACATCTGAGTTATCTCAACACATGTTTAGCTGCCTTCCAATACAATTTGGATGGATTAACCATTGTTTGAATAAGTTGGTTAACTAAATAACACATGTATGTCCATGTTTTCACAAAATACATAAGTAAACCCACAAGCTTCCTTTAAATAGTCACCTCCACCTCCTCATATGAAGTGGCATCCTCTTTCCTCCAACTGCCTATTAGAGGAGTGTCCATAGGTTTGCTACTCTCCATGTGGAACTTCTTCAGTGTCGTGTTGGCATACTTTCCCTGAGAGACAAATAGTTCCCCATATCCTTGCCATACTTCCAAACCAAGAAAAAAATGCAGGAGTCCCATGTCCTTCATCTCGAATTCTCTTGCAATATCCTCCTTGCAAGACTTGATCAATTTCTCATCACTAGTTAAAATTAAATTATCAACATATAATACTATAAGCAATAATTTACTTTCAACCACAATATGGTAAAGGTTTGCATCTACTTCACTTTTGGTGAAGCCAAACCTGGTGAAATAGTTGTTGATCCTGGTGTACCAAGCATGGGGTGCTTATTTCAATCCATACAATGCTTGCTTGTGTATGCACACATGCGACTCTCTCAATGTACACCTCCTCCTCAATCCCTCCATTGAGGAATGATGTCTTCACATCCATCTAGTGGATCTTCCACCCCATCTGTGTTGCAAGAGCTATAATTGATCTAATTGAAGAGTATATTGCAACTAGAGAAAATATCTCCTCATAGTGAATTCCCTCCACCTAAGAAAACCCCTTGGCCACAAATATGGTCATGTGTTTCTTGATGCTTCCACTTGCTGCTTGCTTCACCTTGTAGATACGCCTTGAACCTACCATTCTTTAGTCTTGGGACAACTTCCTAGACATTGTTTCTAACTATGGAATCATATTCCTCTACAATGGCATCAACCCATATTGTCTTATACATTGCTTCCTCAAATGAGGATGGTTCTGCCTCAACTAAGTCACTCATCATACCCATGTACCCGATGTATCGATCTGGTGACCTCCTCTATTTGCGCTATTATGTGGGTGCTCCCACATTCTCTTTATCATCATGCAATAATATGCCAGCTTCCCTGGTGCACTTCCTTCCATACTTAGATGTATCTACATGGGTGGGTTCTTCCACTCTCTGCGTCTCTGCTTGCGCCTACTCCACAACATCTTGAGGTTCTTCCTTTGCAACCAAATTCTCCCCATCTACATGCAACTAAAGCTCCCTCTCAAGGGAATATCTCATGGCATTCTCTTCATCGAACTTCACATCTCTACGAATAAATATCATCTTGTGAGATGGAAGGTACACCTAATAGTTGTGAGGTGTATGAGTGTACCCCACAAACATGCCCAACTCAGCAACCGACTCTAGATTTTTCTTTGCATCCTTGGAAACATGACAATAAACTGATGATCCAAATCATTGGAGGAATGAGACAAAGGGAAGACTTGACAAAATAATAAGAACCAAAAATATCCCATCCTAGTACTACACTAGCCCAAGAGTGCATAACTGCAAATTTCTCATGAAATCTGATGCATTAATGTGGGTGTGATCCAAGTTGCAACTTCATGAGTGACAAATAAATATGCCATAATGCGTGAGAAAAATATTTCAAAAAAACATTATAAAAAGAATTGAGAATAGGGCAATTTAAAGAATGAAATATGATATTGCCAAATATTGAGAAATATTATGAAAGAGAATTGAGAAATATTGAAAATAGTTATAAAAAACAAAACTATTTTATTTAATGTGAAGTATAGCATAAGACTACATTAGGACAAAAAACTTGCTTTACTCCACGATGAAGTCTCCTATTATAAAAAAAAAAAAAAAAAAAACAAAAAAAACAAAATTATTTTATTTTATGCGAAATATAGAATAAGGCTAGATTTGGACAAAATACTTTCTTTACTCCACGATGAAGTCTCGTGTTTAAACTTTTTACAGTGATCTTTCATTAAGAGCCATGCCTCTAATTACATTTCAAATAACATAGGTAAATACCATGGTTTACAAAATTCATGGGTGAATACAATGGTAAAACATAATAACTTAAGATACCATGGCTAAATATAATAAATTACAATACCATGGGTAAATACCATGGTTTACAAAATCCACAGGTAAATACCATGGGTGAGAATTATAATTACGATGGTAAAATTGAAATCATGAATCATCACGCGATTAGATTCTCACTTTAATATTACGATTTATTTTATTTATTATCATGCATCATCCATGGTTTTAAGAAACATTGATATAAAAATAATTATTAATTTTGTAATTATTTTCCACGTGGATGAATCCTCTCCCCTTAAGAAGCAATGGTCTCCATTACATAAAGTTCCCTCTAGGGAAGTCTTTGTATAATAGGAGCATAACTATGGGGTTGTGAATGACCCAAAACCAAGTGTTGTTGAAGAAAACGGTTTTTCAATGTTGACCCACAACTGTGGGTTTGTGGATGACCCTTAACCATGATAAATGAATATCTGAGGATGAGATACCCTACAATGCTTATGGGCCAATTGTGATACTAACAGTGTGACACCTAGCAAATGGAATTTAATGGCAAGGGTTTTGTGTGGTTGACTCATAACCGTGATGAACGAAGATATGAGGATAGAGATACGCTATAACTCTTGTGGGCTAACTATGATTCTGACAGTGTGCGACCCAGAAAATGGACTTCGATGCCAAGGGTTTTGTGTGGTTGACCCATAACCATGCTCAGATAGTTCGTTTATTGGTATGCCTGGTAGTGATCTGGTGGCTTATCTTTGTAAATTCTCACCATCCAATGAGATGTTGTAAAGGCTTCCATCATCTCACTCCTTTGTCATGTAAGTACTTCCTCAAGCAACAGTTTGACAGGTTCTCCTACTCTGACACTTTTATTTGTGTCTGCCATGTGAGGTTTTTGGGGTTGGTGAGGGTGGTCTTGCAAAGGTTGCAATAGCTTGAGTCTGAGCTCCTTGTACCCTGACCTCATTGGGGACATGCACAAAAAATAGACGAGAGAAGCCTTGCTCTCATACCAATGATCCAGATCGTTGGGGGAATGAGACAAAGGGAGGTAACAAAATAATAAGAACTAAAAATCTCCCAACAAATCACCCATCGCAGTACTACTCTGGCTCGGAATGAGACAAAGGGATGTACAAAATAATGAGACGACAGAAGCCTTGCTCTCATACCAATGATCCATATAATTGGGGGAATGAGACAAAGGGAAGTGACAAAATAATAAGAACTAAAAAATCCCAACAAATGACACATCCTAGTACTACTCTGGCTCGAAATGAGACAAAGGGAAGTGAAAAAATAATAAGAACTAAAAATCTCCCAACAAATCACCCATCCCCCATCCCAGTACTACTCTAGCCCAAGCACGCATAACTGCAGAGTTCTCAAGAAATCTAATGCATTAATGTGGGTGTGATCCAAGTTGCAACTTCGTGAGTGACAAAGGAATATCTCATAATGCGTGAGAAAAATATTTCAAAAACACATTATAAAAAGAATTGAGAATAGGGAATTATAAAGAACCAAATATGATATTGTGAAATATTGTGAAATAGAATTGAGAAATATTGCATAAAATCATTATAAAAACAAAACTATTTTATTTAATGTGAAATATAGCATAAGACTACATTAGGACAAACAAACCGCTTTACGATGAAGTCTCGTATTTATACTTTTTTCAGGGATCTTTCACCGAGAGCCATGCATAAATACCATGGCTTAATTCCATGGTTTACAAAATCCATGGGTGAATACCATGGGAAAGCATAATAACTTAAGGTACCATGGCTAAATATAATAAATTATAATGCCATGGTTTACAAAATACATGGGTAAATACAATGGGTGAGTATTATAATTACGATGCTAAAATTGAAATCATCGTGCCATTATATTCTCACTTTAATATCATGATTTATTTTATTTATTATTATGCATCATCCATGGTCTTAACAAACATTGATATACAAATAATTATCAATTGTGGTAATTATTTTCCACTTGGATCAACTAATGAACACCAAATATCTTGAAGTGTGACACATCTGATTTCTTCCTTGAAATCTTCTTTTGGTGTACTCATCCCGAGAATTTGATGAGGACTCATGTTCTGCACATATATAGTTGTGTTTCATGCTTCATCCCACAAGTGCAATGGTAGCCGATGATCATGTAACATCACTTGTGCAACTCCCACAATAATTATGTTCTTCCTATAAACCACCCCATTCTGTTGTGGGTTATGGTGTATTATTAACACCCATCAAATGCATTCTATTGCACAAAATTTCTTGAACTCATTCGACACATGTTCACCGCCATTATTGCTTTTGAGAACCTTCATTTTTCTACCAGTGTTTTTCTCAACAAGTGCTTTAAATTCACAAAATTTGGAGAATTTCTAGCCTTTGTTCAACATGAAGAAAATCCAACAATTACATGAGAAATCATCTAGAAATAATACATAATACTTGTGCTTAGTCATGGAGGCTGTCGAGAAAAATTCACACACATCTGAGTGAACTCTTTCAAGGACTAATTGCGCTCTATAGTCCTTATCACGAAAGGTGGCTTTGGTTTACTTCCCTAGTGTACACCCTTTGCATGTATATTATTTCTCTAGTGCACCCTTGGGAATTCCTGTAGAAATCTAGTGCATGATCTTCAAATCTCCATGGTTAAAATGGCCAAGTCTCCAATGCCATAATTCATCGATGTATCGGCTATGAACCTTCTCTACTTTCGTGCTCAAAGTAGTACAATCTTCTAAATATAATTTGTAGAGGTTCTTCACCCGAACCCCGATCCACTTCACTTGCCCTACGACGATATGCCTAAGGAAAGTGTTTCCTTTGCTAAATATCACATCATAGCCATGGCCTTCCAACATAGCAAGTAAAACTAAATTCTTCTTTAGACCCGGAACATACATGACAATTTTCAATGTGAGAGGAGAACCAGACTCCCTCTGAAAAGTAACTGTACCAATATTGGTCGCATTACACCTTCCATCATCTCCCATCTCGATGTGCATCTAGAGGTCCTTCTCCTCCAAGTCACTGAAAAATTATTTGTGTCCCATCCTATGGAATGAGGCTCCACTATCCAAATACCGCACACTAACCATCACCAATGTCACCATGCATGAAATGAGTGTGAAATCCAACTCGAATTGTGAAGCTAGAGCTTCACCTTCCGCTCCTCCTAAGGGATTCTTGTCAGCCTTCTTGTGTGGACACTTCGTGTCATAGTTTCCCAACTCATGACAATGAAAACATTTAATCTTCGACAAGTCTTTCTTATTGCCCACCTGACCAGAATCTCCTTTGGATTGGGATTTGTTCCCTTTCCCTTTATTTTACTTTCCATCCAAGGCACAGTTCTCCTCATCCTCAACCTTGGATGAAGTTCCATCTTTGTTGCTCTGCCTAATCTCTTCCTATACGCGATCATACCATAACCAATCCCATCTTAATAGTTTGTCACTACCATTCACAGAATCCTGATAATTGTGCCAACTCTTGGGAAGACCCAACAGAGTTAGAGCTACCATATATTCTTCTGGAATAGTAATATTGACCCCACCAAGTTCATCATGACATTGTGTAAATTTTCTCAAGTACTACAAAATTGATTCATTGTTCTGCATATTGAGGTTACAAATCTTGTCCTTCAGTTTTAGCTTCATATGGTCATTGTTGTTATCAAAAACGTTGGCCAATGTTTTCCACATCACAAATGGATTTTATTTCTCATGGAGATTCAAGACAATATGATCTCAAACTCCCTCCAATATGATCCTCCTTGCTTTAGCTACGTCCTACTTCCACTGAGTGATATCTTGGGCATCAGTTTCAGGGGGTTTAACTACATCTATATTGATGTAATATAGTAGCCCATTATCATCTAATACCACCTCCATACAAATCTTCCATGCCAACAATTGTGGCTCCTTCCAGAGCATACTCGAGCCTGAGTTAGGTGGAAGTCATCTTCTCAGTCCTAGATAAAACTTGCAACACTGATCTCGTCATTCGAAGCTCCTGCACAAACTTCGAATTCTCTTTTCTTATATTGTGATTTCTGCTCTAATACCATGTAGAAATTCCTTGTCGATTCAAATTGATTATGTAATATGCTAAAAAAAATACTTGAATATACTCTACTCATCAACGAAAACAATTAATCGATCAAGAAATCACAACATAAACATGAGACAAGAAACAATAACATATGATCAGAGATTTATCTAAGGGGAAAGCTTGTTGCTCAAAACCCCTTCCTATATGTATTGCATTAGATCATATAATAGAGAAGAAATACAATCCTTTTTCAAGTCTAAACAATCTCTGCAAAAAGTATTATCTATCTCACTGCCTCACAAGATGACTATGGCCAATACTTAGCCAATTTTGCTACCTGCTAAGATCCTAGTTCCTTGTGTTGTTTCCTTGGGAATTAGCCCTCTATTTATTAGGGAAATTCACAATAATGATTGTGCAATCCTTGTAGGCCCTTCTCTGATTGCATGCCCCGCCTGTACAACTCGAAAAATTATACAACTGATAGTACACTACCCTTGAACTCCAATCTCAACTGGGTAACTCAAATTTCATACATGCATGAGTTAATTATGGTTGATTTATCAGTTAACTCGTTGACACTGAAGATGCACCCCACTACTAGACCTCCTACTCGTTCCTGCAAAAGTTGGAACTGGTTTAACTGAATTAAATTATTACAACTCAAATTAAACTCACCCTAGGCTCCTAAAATTTAGGAACCACTCTACATGACTCAATATAAGCCCTCAACTCGAATTAATTGAGACAACTAAGTGAAATTAACTT
>APFE031418692.1:0-13467 GCA_000404065.3 Pinus taeda | reverse complement strand
AAAACTCAAAATTCTAGGGGGCACCCTAGTCTAATGATGCTGGTGATAACAAGTCACTGCCTGTGCAATCATGCGTAAGAGCCTAGTCCATCGACTCGGCACTCCAGTAGTGTGTCGCTCAAGCTGGTGGAACTAGGCAACATCTACACGAGCACATGAGTTTTGATTAGTCTTGATCATGAGAATATAAGAAAATTATAAACAACAATGAACAGAGATATGGTCAGAAGAAAATTACCCATGACACCCCACTGCTCTCCAGCCGGCAGCACCAAATCTGGATCACCTCGGAAATCCATACCAGCATATGGGAATCTGGCATGGACCATCTCCTAACGGTCAAACCACTCAAAGAAGGTCTTAGAAAAAGAAATATGGGGCTGACCAGCATGTCGAGACATGAGATCGACCCATCTCTGCATCTGTGGTTTGGTCGGTGGAGGTAGGCCAAGTGATATATACTGTGGCTGCAGTAGTGGGATTCGCTCCAAGGCAAAAGTGGTCAAAATAGAACCATAACTGAAGTTCTTGGATCTACCACTCTTCACCTTGGTCAATTGTTCCTTCATCACAGAAAGTACTGCATCACACCAATTGAACACATTCGGTTCAAGGCATTCCAAAGCATACTTCATATAAGATCTGTTGGCTATATGAAGAGCAGAACTACCAGCCAATCTAGCAAAATTAAATAGGATGGTCTGCAAGGGCTGGTCAGTGACATCTCGGATGTTGATCTTGCCATCCGCACTTGGCTGAGATCCCTCTCTATAATGCCGGTGAATGTACTCCCTCACAGACTCACCCCCACGGGCGGAGCCTGATAAAGAGAGAGGGGCACCGTGCCTCGATAAGCCGGTCAAAAAATAGATGTCCACCACTGTCAAGGGGATCGACTTACCCCTAATTTGGAATACCTGGTTGATAGTATCCCAACTGATTTGTTGCCTCATGCTAGAGATATGGAAAAGCTTCAGAAGGCCATAGTTCCGTAATGCAGCCATTGTGCCCGGATCATGTAAAGCAATAGCATCCTCTTCTTCATGCTCGCGTTCTCACCATGTAACAACCAATTTTCTCCGATGATTCTTTAAAAAAAAAACAAGGTAAGAGTCAGGATCTTCATTTGGTGAAAACATGCAAAGATTTCATGACGAAACTATGCAAAAAAATATCCTCCCTATGCCCATCGCACCCCAGCAAGTGTATTAGGAGTGATGCATACTGACTAGTCAGTGGAGACATCAATATGCATCGCACCTTCCAACTAAGGAAGGGTGCAATGATCCTAGGGCGAGTTCTTCAAACCTCAGAAGCTCAGTGGGGTGGGGAAATGAGCTCAAAATCCAAAATGAAAGGCATGTAATGAAAGAGCACAAGTTTAGCTCTTACCTGGTCCGAACGACGTAGAGAATCGTCCATAGAATCTCCCGGAATCCGCTGGTGAAAATCAGGGGGTAAAAGCACCTCCAGAGCTCCAACAAACCAAATTCAAATGAAATAGTAAAATGAGAGGTAAAAGTCACTTTTAATTTACTATGCATGTAATTCAAGTAAAATATTAGTGTTTTAACTCATTTATCATACATATGTTTTCATTTCTAAATTGGTTTGATGAAGCAAATGAATAGGTAGTATAATCTTTGAAATATCGAAATATTAAAGGTAAATAAAAAAACCAATGACCATCATGGCGAGAAATGTTGTCACAGAGTTCAAGATCGTTAAAAAATAAACTCTCCACGAGAAGTTTTAGCACATAGTTCAAGCTCGTTAAAAAATAAACATAAGTCATGAGCAAGTGTTTCACCCAGCGTTTAAGCTCATTAAAAAATGAACCGGTAAATAACCATTGTGAATGCCTTATCGCTAGCTTTTGAGCCTTGGTCGTGTTCTCGCCATCACCTTCACTCTGTTTTAGCCGATCATTCACCCCCATATGATTGTTTACCCCTTCGAGGAACATCTGCGAAGAGTGATTCTGCTAGCCATCTTTGTAGCACTGCCGTGATTGGAAAATTCCAAATCTTACCTGGAATCAGTTGCTACCCGAAACCATCACTCATTCCTCGAAAACGAGTCTTCTTTAAGCTCTTTTCACCTGACTTGTAAAAAATGAAAATATTGTCGAGCGATTGGCCTCTCCGGCTCGTTAAAAGGCATAGGAAGTGCTATACCTCCTTTAGATTTTAATCTTTTTGGACCAGAGGGATTATTACACAAAAAGATCGAGTGCTTGTCTTGTTCGGCTCATTAAAACTATCAAAATTCATCCCTTTTGTATTATTTTACGATTTTTCGGACTTAAGGGGTTATACAATGAAAAAGAATCTTCGGAGTCTTCTTTCCGTTTCTTTCAGACTCTCTAAAATTGAAAGAGACCGAGTTATCTTTGTCGTTAAAATCGTTAAAACCTAATAGAGACAAACTCATCCAAATGGATGAGAACAAGTTTCACTGTCGCTAGACTCACTAAAATATAGCAACAGGATCGCCCAAAGGGCGGATTATAGAACAAGCATATGTTATCCTCCTCAAGCTTGACAAAAATAAAGAGGTACTGGTCAGCAATGACTGGGGAAAATTGGGAAGGAAACTTGAAGAAACTTTTTTTTTGTGCTCGTTTCTGTTAACATGACACTTTCTTCCGCATCCATCCGGGTGGTTGTTTCTTCACTGGTCATCACCATTGGTCCATCACACCATCCATATTTGGGGTTAATGCTACCAATCCATCGTCAGTGTCACTGATATGTTCAAGAGAAGTCATTCAGACAATTCACCTGTGCCTCACCCACTGCAATACATTCATGCTTCATTCCTTCATGACCGCCACCCTGAACCCTGTATCGACAGTTTGTTTTCAACTCCAAAATCATTTGCTTCATTCCGTGTAATTGATGTGGGATTCATTAAGGCCCTCCTGCGACGGGTCACTTCTTGTCAACATCAGCTCATTATCCAAGAAGTTGACTTAGGAACAACCCTTTCGGTACATTAAAGCTTGCATGCGTCAATGGCAAGTTTCTCACTATCGGCGATAGGTTTACATCAATGGCATTCGATCGAGAGATTTTATGTGGTGTTTTACGCCAAGTCCCTTTTCACACCATGTGAATTGTACTTTAGTACCTTGAGGGTCATTGTCATTATTGGTGATTCCTCTTGTGCCTGTTAACAGCTTACGTCATTGGCTGGTAATAAGGCGATGTCTTTCCTTGTTCGAATCCAGAATATTTTTCACATGGATCGACTTGTACTTCGAGTGAAGATTGAATGAGTTTTGAAGACCCCAGATCTAGTTTCATCCATCCGGGCTGCAATATATTCAGGAATATAAAAACATGCAATGTACATCATTACCAAATAGATGATCATCCAAATCAAAGGATGATGTGTCCATATCATCAGTCTGTCACACAGACGATCGTCTGTCCTATGTACATGAAAAATGAATTTATAAAGTTGAGCATGGGAATGCCCGCCTCAGCTAGATCATGAAAAATATTGTCAAAATAATGTATTGTATTGCATCTTATTACAGGTCGCCTCCCAGCTTAGAAAAACTTCTGATCCTCATAGTAAAGCATTTCACCCGACATCAAAAAAGATTAACGACCTCATGCTTTAGGGTGAAACTGTTATAGACATTTTTGGGTACTTCAACCCCAATCACAAACATCCATAAACTGAGGGCTCTTAAGTCCCTAAAAGTGTTGCTTCACTGCCTAAAGGAACAAGGTCAACTGATTACATCATCTCCCAGAAGTTCTCCATTGAAAATTGCTCATAAATGGTCAAAACTAGACCATAATGAAAGCTCAATGTAGAGGGTGTGATGCATATCACCTTTCCAATGTACAGGGTACGATGCATACTAATTTTCTCCTCTGTAGGATGCGATGGTCAGGAATGGAAAAGTGGCAGGGACAAAAATGCGAGGTGGAAGATCATGGAATCTTCCAGAAGCTTCCCCTCTGACACTTGCCACCCCATTTTCGACCAGGGATGAGTAAGAGATCATCATTCTCCAAGTGGAAGCAAGAACTATCAGAGAGAAGACAGTAATCAAGATCCGAAAAGATGACTCACCTCTCTGTAATCATCTATATATGGATCCCTCATCACAGAGATCCAGAGGTTGGAATTTTATATCTTATAGAGAAGTACTATTGGTATTCTGGTGTACATTCATAGTGTTGGGTGATCTATCTTTGCTTGAGGTGAAGACGGGCTTCTTAGCTGGAGGATGATGCTAGGTCAGAGCACATGGTTGTAATCTTCTTACTACTTTTTATCTGAATAAAGCTATTCTTGTTTCCTTCCATGTTCTTGTGTACTTGTTTATATATGCATGTATATGGTTAATGCACATCTGATCTTGCATTATTTATGAATTTAGATCCTTGTTTCTTTCATTATGGTATGTTGATATGATTCCATAGGTTCTTTTGAAGCTGGGCAGACAAAGGAGAAATGGTGAAACTCTATCAAGAAAGAGAGGAAATCAATTGCAAGACTCAGGTTGGCCCTCTTGGTCTTCTTCTCATCTATTTTCATAAAAGGAATCAATAGTAGACTTTGATTGTTTGTTTCTAATATAGCCACCCATCTTAGTGGGAATAGTAGCATACGAGTGGACACTATTCCCATGTAACACTTATCCTATCACTACCTAACCTAGAACAATATTTGTAATGCAAGGATGAAGAGGCTAAAAGCCAAACTAAGAAGAGTCTTGAGGAACAAGAAAGAGAAAGATAAACTCAAGATCTTATCTGAAACATCATTGGCTCATCAAAGCACTTAACAAGGGTCAATCATGCTGAATTTCAAGAAATTTGGAGAAATTTTTGTCAATTTTGAAATTTTTAATGTAAAAAGACAGGCTTTTTCAATAGGTGCACAGCGCCATTGGCGCTGTGCTTTTGTTGGGGATACTTTATTTTAAAAAAGTTTATATTTTTGGAATCAGCATGGAAAAATATGAAAGATTAGAAATGGCTGAGAATTTTGGACAACTTCTAGGTCTCCAAAAGGGAAAAGAACACCTAAAAAGTGCCCTCTCTGCCACGTTTTTGGCACACAGGAAGAATTTTTGGGAGAATCAAGTTTTAGAGGGGTAACTAGACTCCAAATTCAGAAATTTAAGTTGTTCCCAAAATTAGACTCACCAAGCTTTCCGACGAGATATCCTGCACCTAATTTGGACTCTGGGAAGCCTTCCAAAATTGGCCTAGAAAAAGTGTTGCACATAGGATCAGTGGCACTGCGCATAGGATGAATTTTGCCGGTTTTGTTCAGAAATCCAAATTTTGCCTAGTTTTTCTACAAGTTGACTTTTCCTCTCATCGTGGATGAATTTATGATTGTAAATGGTTCTATGCTATGTAAATGTAAGTGAAAAATGACCTTAGAGGGTAGATTCATCATTTTGAAGTGGTTTGGGGGTGAATGAATCAGTTTCCATGGTTTTAGAGGCAAGTTGTTCCACTGCCTAATTCTTGTTCCTAGTTTAGATAAGGTTGAAACCACCCTTTTCTCATGGATTCGACCTTGATAGATAGCTTGAGTAGTTTCCTTTCCTATATCATGTACTTTTTGATTTATTTGTAAAGGTTAGACTTTCGCAGAAGTGTTGGACTCACTGAACATTTTGTATCAACAATTGGCAAGGAATAAAACTAGGTTTCACAGCTATTTTTGTGGGATTCTTGTGACAGTGAGTTTTGTGTATTGTTTCTTCTATGTAATGAGTTTTTTCTAATGTTTATATGTATCCACATCTATCCTTTTCTTCTAAACTAAATGAATCAAGGTGAATAGATAGAATACACTAGATTTACAGTGCTTTGTCTTGGGATTTCATTTGGTTTTCATTGTTTTCAGTGTTTGAAGAGGATTCATAGCTTCTTATGCTCTCCTCAACTCCTTAGTTGTATTTATCTACCATATCAATCCCTTGCTAGTACATGAGATCTTGTCTACCCTGCCCCACAAGACACGACTGTATTCCTGAGTTGATTTCCTACACCCAAGCTGCCTTCTCCAATTGATCTAGCAAACAACCATCAAAATTAAACATAATCCTCTAACCTAATATACCTATACTAAAATCATCATTCATTATAGTCATCTAAAACCCTAGTTGCCTTATTATAATTGAGATTGACAAGGAGAGAGCCCTCTCCCGACCTAGTAGGGCTAGCTACCAGGTTAAGTGTGGTTTGATGTTACTCTAGACCTGCCTTCCTTCAGCCTGAGGTAGATCAAGGCACTAACATAGTGGAGAATCCACTGGGGAATGTAGTTTTATGTTCCTCAGCAAAATGTAATCAAATTCAGATTTGATTGTTGATGGTGGACAATGATCAAACACCGGAAGGTTGAAATCATTCACCTGGCAACTCAAAATCAGTTTCAAGATCAAATCCAAGGACTCCACTCGAGAATGAACCCGACCAGCAAAAACATGGAAGGAAAATATGGAAAGATCAGGTATTGAAGTTGGAATTTCATCCAAGACATTTTTTTCTTTGTTATAAATTATTTCTTCTCTTTTCCCGAGAATGTCAAGAAGGCTTTACAAAGTATATTTTATTTGAGAAAAGATCCTCAGCCTGCATTTGATTCCTTCCCTTTGAAAATTGTGAATACAAAATGTTTGCACACCTTTGAGCTTGATCAAGACCCTTTTTCCGAAGCTTGTGATGATCGTCTTCAAACTGATGAGCCTCAAGAGACCAAGATTGATTCTACTCCTTTTGTACATATTCCTATACCTTGTAAAATTCCAGATCGATACAAGCCTCTGATTTACCTCCTATATCCCATGCTTTCCCTAAAATCATGACCTATATCTACCAAGATTTGAAGGTGAATGCGACAAGATCACTGCCTAGAGACATGTACTGAATTTTGAGTCTTTTCTTGACCTTTTTGAAGTTGATGAAGAAGATTTTAGTATTAGGCTTTTTGCTCTTTCTTTGCAAGGCCAAGACAAGAGTTGGTTCAAAACCCTGCCAGATGCAAGCATCTCAGCTTACCAGCAGTTCATCAAAGTTTTCCTCGACAAATGGGTGGTCAGACAAAACCCTTTCCTGATTATAGAAGAGTATAACCAGCTGAAAAGACAACCAGGGGAGACAGTACAACAATTTTCTGCCAGGTTTAACTATGTCTATTTTTCAATGCCCGTTAATATAAGACCTCCTCCTGGATCCACTCTCTTACACTACCTAGATTCCTTTGATCCAGAAATGGAGTTTCAGCGGAGAGAAAGGAACCTTGCAACACTTGAAGAAATGCAGAACAATGTAGTAGATGTAGAGGCTCATTTGTTGATCAGAGAGGCCAAGTTGAAGGAAGAAGAGATGAAGAACATAGATCCAGAGGAATCAACATCTTTAGAAGTAAAGCTCGACATTTTGGTAAGTACAGTGGAAGAGATGATGCAAAATATCACCACAAGGAATGATTATGATGTTCAAGACCATGGCTCGTTGATTGAAGAAGAACAAGTTGCTGATCCAAAACATCTTCTTTCTTATCCAAGTTGTCATAGATTTGATAATGATTGTTTTATAGATCATCTTTGAGAAGAGACATCTGTTGATATGACATGTATGCTTGATGATGTGTTTTATACTAATGAATTCCCTAAATTTGATTAGTATGATGATGATTATGTTCTCCAAACTGAAGCTAGTCTTGCAAACAAATCAACAACTAGTTTGTGGAAGGAGGAAGTTCACTTTAACAGCTCGAGTGTAGTGATCAGCCAATGCATATCAGCTATGGAAGTGAGGAGGAAAGTGCAACAAATTTTGAAGTAAGTGAAGGATATTTTCCTTTTTTTTCTTTGTTTCAGTTCATCAAAGACAACTTTCATGCAATCAGAAATCAATCGTCGATAAGTTCTGATCTGAACCATTTTGAGGGCAATGAAATCCTTGTTCAAGACTTCTCATATCCAGATTTGCAGCCCCCAAATGCCATTGATTGTCAAGTTGCAAATGAAGACTTGGAAGCTGGACCATATGATCAAATGATGCCAGATGATTCTGTACCATTCTGTTTCGAATAATTTCAGTTTTTGAAGGGAAATTTGCATAGTACATCTTCAATAAAGAATGAGCAGCTTGTAGGGAATCATGTAATCTCATCGAAACCAATCAAAAATGGGTTGCAATAGTCTTTTCAAGTTTTTCACAATCCAATAGTTGATATGTTGGATGATGTCTGCAGTCAAAGTCCTTCTCCGTTAGTTAAATGTGAGCTTGGAAAAAGTATTGATACAAACTTGATCCAGTAGCTGGTTTCTTTGTCATTTTCAGCAGGAGTCTCATCACAAAGCTTAGATGAAAATTTGCATTCATGGTACAAGAAGCAGAAAAGTAATCCATTGGATGAGCTAAGTCTCAATGTGCATGAATTTCAAGATCCTTATGTAGTGTTTTTGGAGTCAGATAGAGAATCCATATTATTCAACGGATCTGTTTACAAGTTTTCATGGGAGTTTCCTTTCAGTAGTTCTCTCTTATGGTTCATAAACAAGCACCTGCAAAGAATTCAAACAACAACCAGAATGCTTACTTGGTTGCATTGATTGTTTCATTTCTCTTGATCAGGTGATGAATGGAACAACTAGAGTAGGTTTTATTAAATAAGCTCCATTTTGAGCATAATTTTTAGTTTTTTAGTTGTATTATAGTTTGAGTTAGTGAGAGTCAGTTTGTGTCATCAAGTCTTTAGTTTTCAGTCATGCATTTCAGTGTGAGTTTTTGACTCCGTTGCCCAATGGATAAGGCACCGATCAGCTCTCTCAAAGATCTACAGTTCTTGGAACCTCCAAGGAGCTACCATCCCCATTGGAGCCAATGTTAGTGTCAGTCTTTGAAGCCTTCCACCAGTGATCAAATATGATCTTACAAAGTGGTTTTAGGATGTTACAGTCAAATTTTGTCATTTCAGAGAATCTTCAAGTAAAATTTGGTCACTGGGTATTAGGTCTAGGATTTGTTTTCACTCCTTCCAAAATTTTCAAGTGTCAATCCATGTCACCATTAATTTGAGTGTACCATCATTCGAAGGTTTATCATCATCATTTCAGGTTCCAATGAGTCATTTTACACCTTGTTCGTGCTTCAGTTGTGCCTAGGTAAGATTCATTTCCCTCTCCTAGGGTTTTGAAGGTAATTTCTCTTGGATGGTCAAATCATCAAAAAAGATTGCATCCTGATGCTCATACACCTTCCCCTATCCTTGATGTGCCTTATTAAACACTTCCCATCACTAATATCACTCAAATTCCTCATTTTCCCACAAACCCTAGTTTCTTGCTACAATTTTACAATTTTCTAGGGTAAGCCTGTGTTTTTCCCTTTTGGACCCCTTCCCGTCACTCAATATTTGAAATTCCACTTTCCCCTATTTCCTAACATCCCTCCCTACTTCCCAAAATTTTCTCAAGAATTTAGAAGCCCCTTATCCCCTTCATTTCACTTCATTTCGGAAAATCCCCTGTTCCACACATTGGGATAGGTTTTACTCAAATGATGTTTCTGAGCAAGAAAAAATGAATTTGGGAAAAGTGAGAGATGTTTTTTCCAGAATAGGCCAAAGAAGAGAAACCTCCTTCACTTTTTACACAGGTGTCATGGTTTTAGAGAAATGTCAAAAATATAGTTGCCTCAGCAGAGTTGTTGCACCTCTAGAGTGACCTTAGGAAAATCAAGATTTCTCCTAGCGTGGTTGGCCAAATTAATTTTTTGATGAGTGAAATGATAATTATACATGAAGTGATTTCAAATGAGCTATCATGAGCTCAATTTGGAGTTGAGGAAGACCCTCAAATGTTGACTACAACAACACTCTGCAATTAGGCAGCCTCATTTTGCACATTTTGACCAGTCTTGGGAGATTTGACTTTTGACAAGCCAAATCACCTCCAAATTGGAAAATTCAAGATGTTATGGAAATTAAACTCAATAATATTTCCAAAAAAAATATCACACACCCGATTTGGACACTGGGAAGGCCTCCAAAAGTTGTTTTCAAAAGGGTGTTGCACACCTGCCAGCCGGCGCTACACATAGAGAAGGCGCTGCGCACTTGGGAGCTTCTTCCAGTGTAAAATTACACTGGTGCTGCACATACAAAAGGAACTACGCACCTATGTGAGGGTGCTGCACACCTTTGAAACTCTTCCAAATCACTCCAATTTTCCTCAATTCTCCAAATTTTCTTCTTGACAAGTAAGTAACACAATTATTCTTGTTGAAAAAGGGTTGTTTGCATCAGTCTATGGTAATTGTGTTTATTAAAAACAAAACTCTAGTATCCACTATTCATCATAATGGTTCAAGGTTCACTCATTTATCTTTGTTGTTGGTTCTTAAAACCTCATACACTACATATTAAAACCCTACCCTCCATATAAAACCCTATCCTATATACATCCCATTCCCATACATAAACTCCTAAACCCTACCCTCCATATGAAACCCTATACCCTACATACAAAACCCCACTCACTCCCTAAATCCCATTCACGCTCCCATTCACCCTCACCTACTCATCCTAAAATCTCTTCATACTCATATTTCATCCATCCACCCTATCCCATCATCACCACAAGTGTTCACAAACAATGAAAAAGGCCAGGTGACTAGGCAACAAAGAGGCAAGGTTAGAAGAAAAAAGGCAAAGGAAATTGAGAATCCTAAGGAGATTTGTCTTTATTGGTTAACATACACCTGGAGAAGTGGATTTAGAGGGTTAACAGAGATAAAAATATGCTTCGTCTCTTAGCCTATCTCTACCTAACCTGGAACAAGATTTGTAATGCAAGGACAAAGATGCTAAAAGCCAAACTAAGAAGAGTATTGAGGAACAAGAAAGAGCAAGATAAACTCAATATCTTCGCTAAAACATCATTGTCTCATCAAAGCACTTAACAAGGGTCAATCATGCCAAATTTCAAGAAATTTGGAAATTTTTTTGTCAATTTTGAAATTTTAAATGTAAAAAACAGGCTTTTTCAATAGGTGCGCAATGCCACTGGTGTTGTGCTTTTGTTGGGGATATTTTCTTGAAAAACAGTTTATATTTTTGGAATCAGCATGGAAAAATATGAAAGATCAGAAATGGCTGAGAATTTTGGACAAGTTCTAGGCTTCCAAAAGGGTAAAAAACACCTAAAAAGTGCCCTCTCTGCCACTTTTTTGCCACACAGGAATAAATCTTGGGAGAATCAAGTTTTAGATGGTCAAATGGGCTCCAAATTTAGAATTCAAATTTGTTCCATACATTAGACCCGCAAAGCTTTGCAATGAGCTATCTTGCACCTGATTTGGACTCCTGGAAGCCTTCCAAATTTGTCCTAGAAAAAGCGCTGCGCATAGGATGAATTTTGCTAGTTTTGTTTAAAAATCCAAATTTCACCTAGTTTTTCTACAAGTTGACTTTTCCTCTCATATTGGATGAATTTATGTTTGTAAATGATGCTATGCTATGTAAATTTAATTGCAAAATGACCATAGAGGGTAGATTCATCATTTTGAAGTGGTTTGGGGGTGAATGAATCAGTTTCCATGCTTTTAGAGGCAAGCTATTCCACTGCCTATATTCCTGTTCCTAGTTTAGATATGGTTGAAACCACCCCTCTTCTCATGGAGTCGACCCTGATAGCTAGCTTGAGTAGTTTCCTTGCCTATATCATGTACTTTTTGATTCATTTGTAATTGTTGGACTTTGGAAGAAGTGTTGGACTCACTGAACATTTTGTATCAGTAGTTGGCAAGGAATAAAACCAGGTTTCGTAGCTATTTTTGTGGGATTCTTGTGACAGTGAGTTTTGTTTGTTGTTTCTTCTATGTATTTAGTTTTTTCTAATATTTATATGTATCCACATCTCTCTTTTTCTTCTAAACTAAATTAATCAAGGTGAATAGATAGAATACACTAGATTTACAGTGCTTTGTCTTGGGATTTCATTTAGTTTTCAATGTTTTCAGTGTTTGAAGAGGATTCATAGCTTCTTATGCCCTCCTAAACTCCTCAGTTGTCTTTCTCCACCATATCAATCCCTTGCTAGTATATGAGCTCTTGTCTACCCTACCCCACAAGACATGATTGTATTCTTGAGTTGATTTCTTGGACCCAAGCTGCCTTCTTCAATTGATCCAGCAAACAACCATCAAAATTAAACAAAATCCTTTGACCTAATATACCTAGCCTAAAATCAGCATTCATTACAGTGATCTCAAACTCTAGTTGCCTTATTATAATTGAGATTGACAAGGAGAGAGACCTCTCCAAACCTGGTAGGGATAGCTACCAAGTTAAGCATGGTTTGATGTTACCCTAGACCTGCCTTCCTTTCGCCTGAGGTAGATCAAGGAAATAACAATTAGTAAATGAAAAACATTTTTCTGATGAATCATGATAAGAATTCTTATAGAATATTATTCTATATTTGATAAGTATTGAGATGTTTCTCATATTGACGATGTTTCATGATATGATGGTATGAGGGTGATCATGCCCATGTCGTTCATATTTATATAGTTGTTACAATAGTGATAATGTAAACTTATGCAAATTATGATATGCATATGCATTATGATGTTATGTCAAGGTATATTGACATATTCATTTACTACGTGATAGGTATTTAATGTTGAATACTCATGATGGATATGATATGCATAACGTGGCATAGGAATTATGATGCTATAATATGAGGTTTATTAACATGTGGTTCATTTATTATGTGAATTCATGATATATCTTTGATGAAAATATGTTTATGTTATAACTTATGATGGTATTTCATGAGGTGAAGCATGTAATAGTTGCATACAAATTTATGACATGCATGAACATGCAATTCATTACTTTGCGATTAACAATGATGAACGTTGTCATGAAGACATGCAAGACTTGGCATGTGGATTATTTTCTATGATACTATGATGGTATAGCTAATGCATTTGTTGCAGGGGTGATTTTAGGGGCGAATGTTCGCCCTTTGGCGAAATTAAGGGGTTTTAAATTTTTAGTGGGTGAATATTTTGTATCATAGTACATTTTTACAAATCACCTCAAATAGCCCATCTTATTTTAAGGGAGAGGGTAAAAAAGGTAAATTTAGCCCTTGAAACTAGGAGTTACAACCTTCCATTCGCCCATTTTCAAGAATAGTTTTTATTTAAGTGAATCCATTCGCCCATTTTCAAGAATAGGTTTTATTTAAGTGAATCCTATGGGCCAAAGGACAAAATACCATATTTATAAAAGAGGTATGGTAAATTAATAAAAATATAACTAAATGAGAGGTATGGTAAATAAATAAAGCATTTTTTATATTTAATCCATAAGTCACCTTATATACATGCAAGGGTGTAAACAAATAAAAATATAAGTAAAGTGGAGGTATGGTAAATAAATAAAACGTCTTTTTAT
>APFE031418684.1:154672-178598 GCA_000404065.3 Pinus taeda | reverse complement strand
AAAAAACCAGCTTGGTCATTTGATTTTGAACAGAAGAGAAGGATGGAAGGAGGCAGAGAGAATGCTGAATGGCCTTGGCCTAACACAAAGCTTCCTATGGAAACCATATGACCCCAATGGCTTTATATCCAAGAGGAGACTAAAGTACAAACTCTCCAAATATGAGCATCATAACATGCTCCTCATAACAAGACATGCAAACCGGCCAAAATGGCAGAAAAATACATTGGTAGAACCCCTGTCCCAAGAAGAGCTAGTTGACAGGGCTAGGAGACATTTATTAAAAATGGCTTACTTGGAGTGTCCTTCTCAGGTGCCTACCCTACCAAGCTCTCGCACAACAGCTCCAGCTTCCTCATCTGTAACACAAGAAGGGGCAGCACAAACTTCAAATCAGGGGTAGGACAAAGGAAAAGGCAAGGTAATGGAAGAGGCAGAGGGCCAGCAGGAGCAGCAGCAACAGGGCCAACAGGGCCAACAAGGCCAACAGGGCCAGCAGGAGCAAGAGCAGCAAGAAACTGATCATCAGGATCAGGAAACACAAAAGGGAGAAGACCAAGCAGCCACCCAAGATAAGACAACCAGCATGGCGCCTCCTAGGCAAGATTCTAGGATCGACCCTTCAGTCCTCCAAACCCCTCTGAGGGAGGACATCAGCAGAAAAAGGGAGAGGGAGACCCCTCTCACAGAAGTTTCAGAGAAAAGGCAGAGGCTCAATCCATTCTCAGAAGAATAAATGCAAAGCCTTGAGACCTCTTCCAGCTCATTACAGCAAGAGCACAAGATAGGACAGCACTTGGGGAGGTCAGCTCCTCAGGACATGGAAAGAGTGCAGCTGCAAGCATAAAGGACCAGTTCAGGGATGCTAAGAGGAGGAGCGAGCCACTAAAAATCAAGCTCTACAATCATTTGTTGAACATGGCTCCTCCAAACCAACAAAGACTAATGGCTGCCTATGATATGCAAGAGAGCAAATTGACTATGAGCCATTCTGCCCCTACAGTGCAGCACCTCAATCAGCTGCAGATTATATAAGGACAAACCTAGAAGTCCTTGCAAAAGACATCCACCCCATGGACCAGATCGAGCTCCACAAGCAGACGGGTGAGATGGTCTATGCCACCCTGGCAGACAAGACCTTGGTAAATTATAGGCTGCAAAACAGTTTGAATAACACTGCAGCTCAACTTGAGTTGGAAAGGGCATCCTCTCAAGCCAAGGACAACAGAATCAAGGCACTAGAAGAGATCATCATAGAGTTTGGGCATGATCCCAATGATGTTAAGGCCATACAGGAGGTCCTTAAACTAAGGGATGCAGATGTAGCTGCAATTAAAAAGAAGATGAAGATCCCACCAACCCTACATCCACAAACAGATGAAGTAGCCCAACAAAGACGGGAAAGGGATATCACTGCATTGCTTATGAATTTATATAAGGAACTGGTGGACACCCAGCAAAAGCTGCAGGATACAGAGAATACCCTAGAAGCAGCTATACAGAGGGGAGAACAAGGGCAGTCTTCTAAACCATCCACAGAGATAATAAACCTAGAAGAGACCCCTAAAGAGGACATCCCTCCAAAGCAGGCATCAGAAACAGCCCCAGCCACAACAACTCCAGCTACAATAGAGCCAGCCACTACAACACCACCAACAGAGCAGGCCGAGAGCCTAGATATGTAGAAATTAAGACAAGAACTCCAGGTGCTAGAGGCTCAAATGACGGAACTCAATAAGGCCAAGGAAAGCTTAGCAAAGATAGAGGAGAAGTATGATAAATCTAAGCAAAATGTGGCTGAGAGGGAGAGGGAAGTAAAAGCCCTAAAAAAGACAATTGCAGAGCTAGAAAAGCAGCTCAGTTTTGAGAAAGTAACAGCAGAGATCAAGCAAGTGATATGGACTGCCATTGGACAATCAATCACTAACCAGTGGGAGTACATTGATGCCATACATGAACAAATAGGACTCATTGGCAGGGCAAAGAAAGAACTGTACAGAGCAAGAGATGCTCTAGGAAACATGAACGACCTTGCCCCTAAGATGATTGAAGTCCTTAACTATAGGAGTGGTTCTCAGCTGATAAAAATGGGAATTTCTAATAGGACTGAAACCATTTCCCTAATTAAAAGAACCACAACAATGAAGAACCTAATTTACACCCTGGACAGGAAGATCCATGATATACAGGCAGATATACATAAGTTCCAGAATAGGTTCACAGCCCTGCAGGACAGAGGGCTTCCCAGCTTGGAAGAATCAGGAAAGCTTCTCTCTTATGAGAAGTACATCAAAAGAGTAAGCACTTTTTCAGCAATTCAGATTGCTGAGGCCCCTGGGTCATCTTCAACAGGCCCATTAACAGGACAGGCTCTTTTTGAGAAATTAGATAATTTATTTTTTATTAAAAATGAAATAGCACATCTATTCGATGAACCCCCTCATTTCTATAAGTACACAGAAGCTGAT
This sequence comes from Pinus taeda, assembly GCA_000404065.3. Lineage (NCBI taxonomy): Eukaryota > Viridiplantae > Streptophyta > Pinopsida > Pinales > Pinaceae > Pinus > Pinus taeda. The sequence continues at coordinate 176,130 of APFE031418684.1, read as the reverse complement.
GAGACCATAGGGTCAATTTTGAGGCACCAACTTCCTCCTCCAAATACTTGGCAGGACCTGATAAAGCTACTTTTGAACCAAGGCTGAGCAATCAAGACTTTTTTGCAGCAATACGGTCCATATTGCATCTACAGGTGGACAAAGCCATGACAGCAAGCATAAAGACGCTGAGCCAACTCAGCACAGGTACTCAGCATCAATGACAGCATCAGCATGCACAGGTGGCAGGGCCAAGAGTATACAAAATCAAAGTGACAGAGCACTTCAGTTCATATTTATGATAAAGCCGCACAACCGACTGCGTAGTACCCAAAGGTCAAAAATCCGTCCTGACAGTAGTTAAAGGCTTTAACTATCATTTATACTTGTAATAACTTCTCATCTACTCTCCCCTGTACGAGTGTAAGAGATATTTTCCTCTCAGATGACTCCATTCCTGAGATATTTTTGTATGTAAACTCTATATATTCCCCCTCGCGTTTGTTTAGAGGGGTTGGACTCCGGATGTAAAGATTTCTCCTGATATCTTCCCTGTTATTCTCATATTGTAACACTCTCAGGCAGTTAATATAAAGGACAGTGGGATTTCTTCAAAGATGTGTTGTCTCTTGATCTCTTGATGGTGTGTAGCTCAAAGTTGCAGGATTCCTGTGCATTACATGACTCAATAAGTTTTTCTCATGGCTCTTTATTTCACCTGTGTTTCCTGTTATTCCATGTATCTCTCATGTTCGCTATATGTTTGAAACTCTAGGTAGTAAGGAAAAAGAATAGTCTCAGGACTTAGTCATTGACTACCCTGAGCTCAATCAAAACTATCTTATATGTTTTCTTCTGATAAGGTATTTGAAGTGTAATTCTTAAATGCTACCTTTAATACTTCATCATCACAGTGCATCGTTGTTTTAGGAATTCAAGTAATTGCTCCTAGATAACAAGCCTCTTTCACAATATACAGTTTAGTAAAGAAATCTTAACTGCTCTTTGCTAATTGTTTTCACCTCACTCTCATTATTCACAGTTTGTTTCATGGAATGCACACAGGCCCTATAGCTTTCCCCTCACCAATATCAAGACCCCAAGAGAAAACTGTCCCATACCCCATTGCCCAATGGATTAACTGTTCCTGCTGATATACTTTAAAGAAAATCAGAATCATCCTCCCAACCAAACACACAAAAACAATCAAAATATTCACTCCATAACTAGCCTAAAACCTTCACTGCAAGCAGTGACAAAACCTGATAGAGAGAGCCCTCTCTGACTGCAGCTGGGCTAGAAGCTGCAGCCCAAAGATTGGTTAGTGGTTACCCCGGCCGTATTCTCTTGGGAGTCAAAGAGAACAACCTGGGTGTTAACATAAATGGCGACTCCACTGGGGACTTTCAGGATCTAAAGCCTAAAGTCTGTCAAGAAATCACACTCACAGTCTGAATATCAGTTAAGACATCTCTAAACTGCTCCTATACAGACACTTGCAGCCTAAAGGAAGAGCTGAACCAGACCGCTTTTTCACACTTTACAGATACACTGAGTTTTTAGAGCTCCTGACCAGTCCTTGTTAAACAAAACTTCTATAAAATCTTACAGGACTAGCTTAGAAACTGGCTCCCAAAAAGAACCTCCGGTACACAAGGAATAACCCCGATCCCAACCCTCCCACTATCTTCGAAAATCCCAACACCATCCCCAGATTGATTAGGAACCAGCAACTACAAGATCATCTTACTGACATCAGTCAACAGCCAGAGCTTCCTAACTCAATCCCCACACCAGTTAAGGTCCTATTCCGGTCCAACCTTAATTCCCCTAGTTCACCATCAACATCCCAAAGTTCCCCACACATCCCTTCTTCTCCCACACAAGTTCTCTTCCCCCACACTGTTATAACTTCTATACCTTTTACCCCTGTGATACCTGTTGTTCCTACTGTCCCAGTTTTCCAAATTAACCCCCAGAATCCAACAAATATGGCAAGATATGCACCTCTGCAACTACCTGCTAATCCAGTGGCCCTACCTCAAGATTATCAGGCCAAAATAGCATACTTTTACTCCACTGGACCTTATTCTGCCATTCAGCATGCCAAGAGAATGCAAGATCATTTTGAGAATTATGAAATAGATGATGAAACTATAAGGATGAGAATATTTGTCCAAAGCTTAACAGGTGATGTGAGGACCTGGTTTAGATCTCTGCCTGCAAATAGCATTGCTACTCCTGATGAGTTATACCAATCCTTCACAAATAGATGGGAGAAAAAGAAGGACCCGTTACACATACTAGGTGAATATGACATGATTAGAAGAGGTCCCCAAGAGACTGTGTTGGAATATTGTGCCAGGTTCAACAATGTTTATAATGCTATACCCCAAAACTTAAGACCTCCTCCAGATTTAGCCTTATACAAATTCCCAGATGGATTTGACCCAGATATGGCTTATCAATTGAAAGAAAGAGCACCTCAATCCCTCGAAGAAGCTCAGAGAGTTGCTGTAACTGTTGAAGCAAACCTGATTGCCAAGAGGAATAGGGCTAAAGTAGAGAAGAGGGTTGTTTTCAAGGAAGAGCCCTCTGCCTTGGATCAGAAATTGGATGCAATAATTTCTGGTATGAAAAGGTTAGGTGATAGGGTAGAATCTGTGGAAAGAAAGTCCTCATGGGAAGCACCATCAAACAATCCTAATAGGAATCCAAACTTTAGGAGGAACCAAAACCCTGGAGGTAGCAAAGCCAACAATGACCCTGAAATAAGACCACCATTTCAGGAAAATTATGCTGAGGCATCCACATCTGAAGAACAAGCAGAAGACACTCACATCCACCTAATGGGTCTTGACAACAAGCACCAAGTCTTCTTAAGTCAAGAAGATCAGGTTGAGGAGGATAGTAAACAGTTTCAGACTAGTTCAGGGGAATCATTTGATTTCAAACAAGGCTATGACACTGCTGTCTATGAGGTTCATAAACAGTACAAGTTGAGAAGTAGGACTGTAAATGTAACTCAACCTGAGAAAACAAAAGATAAATTACAGCCCAAGAGTGCCATAGTTCTGGAACCAAAGAGCACAACTGATTCTCCCCCAAATGAGGTAACTGTTGAAGATATCACTGAACAGTCACTGAATTCACCTACTCCATCAGCTGAGCGGCCCAAATCAAGCAAAGAGCCTCAAGAGGTGATCAACAAGAACAGACCTAAACATCAGGAACAAACCTCGGCAGAGAAAGAAAGTAGGCTTACCAATACCACTAAAGCACAAACAGAAAAACCCTTTGATTTGGAAAATGAAATTGGGAAACTCAAAATAACAATACCTCTGGCAGAATTAGCTAAAAATGAGATCTATAAACAGCAGATTCAAAGATCTCTACAACTCACTCATACCAAAGGCAAAGATAATGTAGATAACGTCAATGTATTGGATGACACCCCTGAATTGCTTTTTGGACTAGAGGTTGATGGAAAAGTAGCAGGCTCAGGTATCCTACCCTTTTATGTCAGCCTGCATGTGCATGACAAAGTATTACACAATGCAATGTTTGACTCAGGTGCTTCTCACAACCTAATGCCCAAATCTGTAATGGAAAGGTTGAATTTGGATATCACTAGACCGTACAAAGACCTCTACTCATTTGACTCCAGCCAGGTCAAGTGTTTAGGCCTAATAAAGGACCTATGTGTGTCCTTAGTTCAGTACCCAAACAAAACAATCCTGATGGATGTAGTTGTTGCTGATATTCCACCTAAATATGGGATGTTGCTGTCAAGATCATGGGGAGCCAAGCTTCAAGGATCTCTCCAACTAGACATGTCTTATGCTACTATCTCAGTCTTTGGTCAACCCAAGAGGTTGTATAGAGAGTCACTAATGAAATACATGGTCAGTAGTACAGAGAAGCCTCAAAACTTTCCCATTTATGCTGTCCACTCTGACATAGATTCATACATCCTTTATAATGACAATACAAACAGCAACGCCAAGGAAAAGACTCATATAATTAAGACAAATCAAATTGCTGAACTAGAAGAGGCTGATATCCAAACACAGACCGAATCAAACAATGCCAAAGGTCTAGACCACAAAACAAATGACAGTGAAGCAACCATAATTGAACAAAACAATGAAAAAGGGGCCTTCCCAGAGAACAAAGCAACTCTACTAAGTGAAGTGGATGTCAAGCAAACCAAGCCAATCAATCAGCCCATCCTACAAATCACCAATTCATCCCACACAGACCTCATTCAAAACCCCCTAGAAAAAGAAATCTTATGGTTCCTAGAATTTGATGGATCAGTCAACAAGTTAGGGGCAGGGGCAGGGGTATGGGTGCATAATAAAGAGGGTAGCCATGCAGAAGGAAGAGCTTACAGACTGAACTTCAGATGTACCAACAATATGGCTGAATATGAGGCCCTTTTATTAGGCCTCAAGTTGGTGCATTTTCTGGAAATTACTAGAATATCAGTCTTAGGGGATTCAGATTTGGTTATCCAACAGATTAAAGGCAATTTTGTTACAAAAGACAATAGACTTAGGTCTTACAGAGCTGCTGCCACTCAGTTGCTTAGCCCCCTTGTTGATTTCCAGATCACCAAAATTCCTAGGTCCCAGAACCTACATGCTCACAGCTTAGCCATGTTTGCAAGTACGTGCAAGCTGCCCTTTGACCCCAATCACCGTTTCACAGCTGAGGTGAGACATAGACCATCAGTCCCAAACAACATAAAAGACTGGCAAGTATTTGACAATGATGCACAAATTAAAAACTTTCTGAATTTACAGGAAGAATTTTCAGGTCTGAAAATAGACACAGAGCCAGCAAGTCAATCACAAATACTTGAGCCAGCAAGTCAATCACAAATACTTCATCTAAATCACAGCCAAGTACTCTCACCTCATAACTAGCCTAAGACCTTCACTGAAAGCAGTGACAAAACTAATAGAGAGAGCCCTCTCTGACTGCAGCTGGGCTAGAAGCTGTAGCCCAAAGATTGGTTAGTGGTTACCCCGGCCGTATTCTCTTGGGAGTCAAAGAGAACAACCTGGGTGTTAACAGACTCATTAAAAAAAGAGACGAGAAAAAGTGGACAATACAACTGTATCCTATATTTGAAAGCGTGGTTTGGCAGAATTCTTTCCCTTGAACGTGGCACTCCATCAGATAAACCATCATTTTGATAGCCTATCAGTATGAACCCCACCAACCTATGAGTTTTTCGCCCATATACCCTGATGTAATTGCATCTTTGTATCTTAAACACTCTGTAGTGTTCATGAGTCTAGTGTTGTTTGGTTAAAACTGTTGTCGTGCCTTCTATTGTTCAAGGGTTCCCATTTGTTTCCTCTATCAACTGATCCTACATATCCTTCCATCATGCCCTTCATTTTTTAGACCCAAAAGCTCAAAAGATTCTTCAAAAAAAAAAATCATCCTTGTTCGGTTTCATGTCGACTAATGTAGGACACATCATTTCCTACCTTTCGACAGGTTTCTTCCTATTGACTTCAACACTCTATCTAAGAAGATAACCCAGAAACACATTCAGTCCATTGATGCTTGCAAACATTAGTGGCATGTTACCTTGTTTTTGATCACGAGCTTTCATTATTGGCTCCTAGCTAAGTGATTCTACGAGTGTTTGACAACAAAAAATCTTTCACACTCGTTAGTTTGCACTGTGCATCTTGCAGACCATCACCATTATCGGTGGCCTTCCTCGCATCTATTAATAGTCTCCATTATTGACTGGTAATCAGATGATTTCATGCATGTTTGACGTCAACACATATTATCACATGTACCGATCTATGCTGTTTGGTGAAGAAGAATCAAGACCTTGGGTAGTGGTTTACATCATTCAACCTTGTTTCCTCTCCCAAGCTATGATATTTTTCTTTGGAGATAGCTATTTCAAGATGATCTATTATGACACTAGATCTGCCCTGTGCTATATTGGTGGCCAGCATTGTTATATCTCCAAGGAGAAAATTACTTTGACATAGCTACTGAGCATGGGAATGCTCAACTCAAGACATGATTTCAGCAACTTATATATATTTATCTTTGTTGTATCAGGTTTTCCATGCTGCCTGAAACTTCTCTCTCTATACAAGGATTTTGACAACAAATTATAGTGTTTTTTCATAAAGTATTTTGGCCATCGTCTCTACCTCTGATGTCATACTTTAGCCGGCATCTGTTATAGGAAAAATTGACCTCCTAATCAACTCAGAGGTGAAAGACAAGATGACTGAAGCAATGACCACAATTGTAGGCCCAAAATCCACACTAACGCTCTCTATACACTAACAACCTGCTTTATAAATCTTGTTAACAAGCATAAAGGAGCATTAGTCACCCTGCTAACTCTTGTTGTTAGACTAGGGGGAGCTTTAGTGAACTTAAGTGATGTTCAAAAGGTTATGCCAACGAATCTTCCCATAAATATCTAGATATTAAATCCCTAAATTTGTGCAAGAAAAGCAAGGAAACTCCAAAAATCAAGATATGTGGAGAAATTATATTTTGAGAATGAAGGCAAATGGGAAAAATCTTGTAAATAGGGAAAGTTCATGGTTTTTTCCCTAATGAACTCTAGATGGAGCTTGGCAGCCCTAATTCGATTGCTATATAAGCAACGAGAGGACCATTACAAAAGGGATCAAAGCATTTGGAAGGATATCCCATGAAGCTATTGTGAATTGTCATTTTCTTGAAGGCGCTAGCTAAAAGAAGGAGAGAGAGAGAGGAAGAAGGGGTAAGGAAGGCTGATACAATGGATTGTTGTAATCACTCTTCCACTCTGAATATAGAACTACAGTTGTGTTCCCTACTCAAAAGTGTCAATGAGATTGTGCATTTATTTGTTCATACTGATACTTGTTGAGTTGATTAGTTAAGTTACACATTTATACATGTTTGTTACGGATTCTTACATTTGTTTTCAGAAGCGTATGATGTGATTGGTTTGCTTTGTCCTTTGTGTAAGAATTGATTGCAGCCGACTTAGAAGGAGTTCTTCTTGCCGCACGAAGATCCCCAAGCGAATCTAGAAGGAACCAAAGGTGATCCTCTTTCCATACCCTATCAATTTATGTTTGATAGATGAACATGTGTGTAACTGGTAGCTTTTGCAGATAATCTTACGGTCTTTCGAAGGTTTTGGGAAGGCCTTTGAGCATAGTTTACATCCCGCGCATTTTACCCCATAACGAAAACATTTAAGAAAAATTAATCATTCAAGTCAAATTAGGGCTAGACAAGGAGATAGAAACTTGTTCTCTGAGACATGACATTCATTGATCAATGAACAAGCAAAAAAATAGAGAAAAGTTGGAAAAGACACATTCCAAGGGTGGGAAACTGACCCTAGGAGGATCAGTGCAGCCTTGAATGGGAGATAGTGCACTTCAGAGCATTGTCCCTAAGCCAAGGGTGCTCTGCAGTGCATTGTGTCCCTCAGAAGCCTGTGCTGGAGATAGTCAGCCATTTCAAAACGAAATTTGACACAGTTTTGACCAAATTTTCAATGCAAAAGAGCTGAAATACAATCAATGAACACAAGTAGGCTCTGCAAGGATGTCCTAGGAGGTGGATAAGCTACTAGGAAAGGTGATATTCCCTAGTATGGTCGCCAATTTGTTTTGGAGAATTTGGTATCTATGGATCAATAATAATTCCCTAGATAAGTAGCCATATCTAGAACAACAGTTTAAAGTATTTTAGTATTTTCCTATAAGAAATAGATAAGATGAGAAGACCTACTTTTAGTTATGCTTTCCTATCATCTCCTTTTTATTGATCCTATCACTCCTTCCTGTACTTAATATGCTTGAGAAGTACCTGTAAACACAAACAAAAAACAAAGAATCAATCAAAACAAAAGATCTATTGAATATAAGTGAATGGAATCAGATACATTTCACACATATAAGCATTATAAGACAATACAAACATATGGGAGAAAGGTTCAAATACTTTATTAAATAGAAGAAGGAATTACAACCATTGTGTCTGATTCAAAGTCATTCCTCTATCTTGGATCCCATCCACATCACATCAAAAGCATGACAAACTTGTAGCATTACAATACTTGCTTCAAAGCCAATTCTCATAGAAACATTATCTCCTTACAATTCAACATAATCTATCCCCTGATCACTTAGATGAGTGGTCAATTTATAGGGAGATGAACAAGGTTTTTTCATAAATGGTGGTATCGAATGGCCTTCCATACTTAGAATTAGTTCCATGGATGAAGGGATGGGAGGATAGGATGCATCATAACTCATTCTTCATCCATTTTTGAGCTCATAGGAGTTGATAAATGGGGGAACCTTCTAGATGACTCCAAAAGATAAGAATATTCCCCAAACCATATGTGAATTTCACTCAAACTCGCCTAGTGCAGGTGAAAGGAATCCTAAGTGCTCTGCAAATCATCCTGGCATGGACTTAACTGCTCTGCAGTGCACCCTTACATGGGCCTACCTGTGTTGGTCCCTCTAGAGGCCATTTCTAGATGTTTTCATGTCATGAAACTGTCTAGGAAGGAGGCATTCAAAGAGGTGACTTGTTTAATGCATGTAGCAACTAAAATTAGGGTTTGATGAGCCCTAAAACACTGATATGGATAATGGGATTTATGTGCCCAAATGGATCTGTAACACATATTCCCTCCAAAACACCAACTATTCTATTTGTCCTATAGTAGAGGTTAGTAACAATATATCCCCATGATTGTCCATGAAGAATTAACATCTTATGTTGACTCTCATGTCCATGGTAGAAGAAAAGTGAAAAATGTGGATGTCTACTTACAATCATTGGTAGATGAATTGAAGGAATTATGGGAAGGTATACATGTGTATGATGTATTAAGACTCATCAAAACAAAGAGGAGTTTTATGCGCGGGGGCTTCACTGGGGGAGAAATACCATACCACGTGGGTTCATATTAGGGGATATATATTGAGGAGAAAATGACACAATATATTGAGCATATAATAGGGGGTAAAGGGTTTTAATATTGGTAGGTTTAAAAATTGAAGCTCAAAGTTAACGAAAAAATATAAAAGGGTATAAAAAATGCTAATGATAAAATGGAAACCTACAATACCTAGTGTAAGTAGGGTTTTTTTAAATTGGGAAGGTATATTGGGTTTGTATTTGTAGGGGGTTAAATAATGTGATTTTTAGAGGTATTTTCCAATATGTAGTCCAATTAAGGGTATTTTTTAATATGCCATTAAAGCACATGCTATGTTAGAGGTTCATTGAGTGAAGCTCCTATGGTTTTACATTGTATGGCATATGTGCTTACAACATACATGATTATCCAGGCTTCGGAGTTTTCTTTGGTAAATTACATTTTTATTAACTTATTTATATACGTAACAATATTGTTTCATATATTAACTTAATTCAATAATATTTTTCTAATCTTCATGCTCACAAACATGTCGACCTGCATACCATAATTTCGTAACTCTTGTGACAAAAGGGTATCATGTATATAAATGTTGTGGAGCTTCTCTGAAGGATATCTGGTCCAACCACCTATGAAATCTAGTGTACAATTTCTCCTGGGTATTCCTCCCAGAAGAACACCCTTACAGAAGAGAAGTATCTGCTTTCAATTGGTAAACCAAAGAGAACCCAAAGGCCTGCAATAATGACACCAGCTAAATGGCTTAGAGAATATGAGAGAGAGAAGGAGAAGGAGTTTGCATAAATGTTTGATTCAAATGGAGAGCCTATGTTGAGAAATTTCCCATTGAGATGAAAAGGAATTTTTTCTTTTATGAGTTCCCATATTGGGAGCATCTTAAGATTTCCCACCTATTAGATCCCATGCATATATTTAAAAATGTTTCCTATTCCTTATGGAGGCAAATATCATCTAAAAAAAGTGATACATTGGCTGTTAGGAGAGATTGTGTTTCTTCAAAAACTAAAAATATACATTGGCTAAGACAACAAACTAGAGGAGAGGTTAGTTCCTCTTAGTATGTCAAAGAAGGTGATGTCCCATGGATCTTAAAGAAAGAGGACATTTGCTTGGCAAAGGAAGTTATAATGAGTATGAGGGTGCCTTCTTTATATGGGTCTTAATTATGATGCTACTTCATTATGGAAGATTGTTTGTTGGGGTTGAAATCACATGACCATTTGAACCTTCTACGAGTACATATGTCAAAAATATGATTTTTAATTTTTTTTTTTTTTATGTAATGGGATATTTTATAATTAACTTTTGTATAGCGTACTATTTACTATGTAGTGTCATTATTCTCTATTGATGCATGGGTGTGTGAACCATGACTTCCCCCAAGACCTAAGAACTACCATATGTAAATTATCTGCATTTTTATGTTGGAACACATCAAAGGAGATTCATATGGATATTATTTCATGATGGCATTAAGGGATATCTAAGATTGTTTGCATGTTTGAGAAGGAACTATTGACAAGTTTCATGGAATTCCAGGTTCATCTTCTAAATCACTTAGTAGATGAAGTTTAATTAGTTTGGTTATCTTCTTATCGTTAGATGTTATTCTTAGACAAGTACATGAAGAAATTGAAAGGTTTTTTTTACAAAGTGAAAAACCCAAGGGGTCCATAATAGAGGGGTATATATCGTATGAGTCTTTCTATTATGCCAATGAGTACATAAAGCAAATTGAGAACACACTAGGTGTGATGATTTGGGATGAAGAAAAAATAGAAGGGGATCTTCTCTAAACGAATGGAAAGAGACGCATGATAAAGAGTAAGTGCAGGCTTATGATTTGTTAAATTATTACACAGTAACTATTCACACTGAACTTCATATTAATGCATATTTTAATCTCATATGTACTATCTATCTATCTATCTATCTATCTATCTATATATATATATATATATATATGTTGATTTATCAATGAAGCAAAATGTAACCATCAATAAGTTGGAAATACTACTAAGGGTGTGTAGCAGTGTAGTCATCCATAATCTTTTTCTTTTCATACTCAAATTTATATACGCTACTTCAATGAAGGTAACCCATGTGTACGTGCAACTTTGTTGAAGGAAACCAACGTAAATCCAACAATCTTATGATTCAGTTAATTCATCATATGTTGATATTTAATCTGTGCATCATTAGTTTATTAAAGATTAAACAATAACCCTATGCAGTTAATAACAGAATGAACCATCACACATAAGAAACACACATGAACACCAAGATTTAAGGTGGAAACCCAATGTGCGTGAAAACCACCTGCTACTATCATCTATGTCTTCTTTTAATAATAAGAAAATATATTTACAACATTGTACTGGTGTAGAATCATACCAGCACGCAGAATTCTACTTGCAAAAGGTTACTACCTTCTCTCATTCTCCAACTTCTACTGGAAGGGAGCTACAACCCCCTAGCTCTTGTACTAGCCGATATGTTTAATAATATGTAGGAACTGACCTACAGAAGGCTACAACCTTCTCTCTTCCTCCAAGGACCATGCTTCATAAATTTTTAGACTGGATGCTCCTGGTACACAACAATACACATGAAAATCTCATTTCATCCAATTTTCATATTGGACCCATTATCAACATTGAAGCTCAAAATAAATCAGCGCTGCACTACAACCATCAAATACATCTGCATTAACCAATCATTGAAACTCAATCATAAATCTCTTAATCACCCACAACTGAATCATTGAAAGCCCTTCGTCGCTGAAGTAAATCATAATCAATCAATCTGAACATTTAGTATATTGTCATCAAACTGTAGTCACCAAAACACAAAGAAGAACCCAAAATTCTACAATAACAACCAGATCCAACTGTAACTTCAAATATCATATTACATAATGTATACACTACTTATATATGTTGAACTAGCATGCATACGTGCTTTTATCAAAGCCAACCAGCGTACATGTCTATATATATTAATTCATAATTTTGTAGTTATTCCAAACTTCTTTCATATCCATATCATAACATTTACACAACAACACATGCGTCAGTATTCAGATCTAGACTATACATGATCAAACCATATAATGATAACTCATTTCAAGCCTTAAGATCCTGATCCATCATTAGATCTTATCCCTCATCAGACGCTAGGGTTCATCCTTGGTTTAGATCAAACAAAGCACCATAAGCCGATAACCTGCATACTAGATCTCACACTTCATCAGATATTCAATCCTTGCACACTTTGCCTAATGATCTTCTCCTGCTTATATAGTTTTAGGCCTTTCTCAATAGCCTAGAACAAAACCACTTAGGACCAATACCTTGGACCAAATACCTAGGGTCAATACCTCAGACCAAATACCTTGGATCAAAATACCTTTGACCAAATACCTCGGACCAAAAACTTAGTTTTCCAAGATATACACGTGTTTCCTTCTGTGAAAGTGCGTGTGTACGTATACGCTACTTGTGTTCATTGAACCTGCGTGTATACACATCTTGGTCAAGGTGAACCTGTGTATACCTCTCTTTCTTCATCCTCTGTAGTCTAATATGTAATTCTTTGTTGTTAACTTGTTGCACTGTTAACTGTCATCTGAGAGAGTTGCCATTGTACTTTCCTGCATTTTGTCACATCTCTAAACACAAATGCCATGCATTCTGTCACATCTAATATCTCTTCTGTGGATTCATCTAGTTACCATATACAAGTGAGTTGTTCTGCTACAAGTGGGTTGCCATCAAGTACAACACATGCATCATAATGCCAACAATCTCCCCCTTTGGACTTGATGGCAACCATGTTGGTGTTGATTACTGCAATATGTAGAAACGGTTAGAGATAACAAGCAACACTAAAATACTCTCCCCCTTTGACATCAAGGGAAAAGGGCTGACCAAAAAGAAGACTTACATATTGGAACAATTGAATATAAACATTGATCATGCTCCCCCTAAGCACATGCTGAATTTTTTAATTAAAATCCCCATTTGTACATGCTGAGCTGCACTATATCATCCATGCTCCCCCTAAGCACATGTAGAGTCTGCAAATATTTTCCAAAAGAATAACATGATTCTATCACTCGACTAAGTGACTTTGACCTTCTTATCATCAAAGACTCATACATATATCAATCTCCCAACTAAGTGGGGATATACTAAATTTGACTCATCCTCCCAACCAAGTGGGGATATACATGACTAGAATATATCAATTATTACATCATCCTTCCCATGCATAGTGGGGTTACAAATTACATCATATGATAAAAAAGGGACTCATCAAAAGACTAGAACAGACAGAGATAAATTATTACATCATCAGTCTTGATATGACCTTTACATCGAATGATATACATGACATTTATAACAAGGACCAAATATCTAAACAAGACCATGATATTCATACACCATGTATGATCTACTCCACAAGCATCTGTAAACAACATATAGACCAGCAACCTGTAGATGTCCATCATTAGTTCCCTAGATATGACACTGTAAATATCATCAACCTGTGATAAAGTATGTCTGCATATAGATATCAATTCATCCTCTTGATATCATCAATATCAACTTTCTTCATTTCCTTAGTAGAAAGAGCCTTATCATAACCTTCCATGAATCAATTTAGCTTATGTCATATCTCCAAGTAGTAACACAAAACCATTAACACCATATAATATGTGAAAACACCATAGTCAACACATTATGATCTTTCACAAGAACCCTTAATATATCTACCATGTGTCATCACTAAGGAACATCCCACATCTAATAAGCATCAACCATGATAATCAACATATGTGACTATCAACCTATCATCATAAGGTAAGAACTCATCATCATTATGTGTCTAGGTAAGCCATGTCTTCGAATATCCATGTCTTCAAATAACTATGTCTTCATGTGTCCTACGATAACACCATTCTCTTGGCCAACCAACAATATTTATACATATGCAACTTAAGTAATCATCCTTGTATCCAGCATACTATATATCCATCAAAGAGATAGCAATGAGCTCATGGTAATTTGTTAATGTTTCTTGATATCATCAACATCAACAATCCTCAACCATGTGAGAGCTAAGAACTATAGGAATTCTGCACCATATGAACTTTATGCATCTTTGAAGACATGATGTCAGCAGCATAAAAGAAATAAATGACTCATAAAATAATGAAGTTGTGTACTCAAACTTTGTACTTCTCCTTTTCCTTATGAAGATCATCATGTAAGAAACATATATGTACTATATGCATTATCAAAAGTTATTTACAATCATCCATAAATCTGATCTGAATATCAACTTATGCGATCCCAAATATCATCTAAGATTTTATCATGGACAACTCATAACTGTAACATAGCAAGGCGTATAAGCATTATCATCATTGATTAGGTACCAAAGACTTCTAACCATAATGCCAACAATGCTTTATTAGAAGCATAGCATGTTCTCCCCTTAAACTTGTTCCACCTGTTCACTGCCAGATCTGATCATTGCATATATCAGTAAGAGGTATCAAAGCATCATCATCAATAAGATATACATCAAGTTATCAACAACTTGTAAGGATCAAAACACTTCTAAATAACATCCACAAATTGTAGTCATCTATGACAGAAAAGATAACTGATAATTTTCTAAATCATATCACATCAGTTTTTCTGAGATTGTCCCACGACATTTTTCTCAAACTACATATACGTGAATGTGCAGCTTCGAACTCACATATATATGTGACTTGTCTTCATGAAACTTGCTTATGAGATTTAGAACATTGAAGTCTCATACTTTCAGCTTCCCCTAAGTCTGCCATGTTTGTACACTGTGCCATGCCACATTTTTCTGATTGTACTTCCTTCTTCTTCCATATCTTCGAGTGTGATGATGTTTTCTATTTTTTGTATGGTGCCCGAAATTTTCTCCTGCATTCCTTTGCTATATGTCCAAACTTGTTACATGCATAACATCTTACATGTTTCATATTTCTTCTATAGCAGTCAATGGCTTTGTGACCAAACATATTGCAAGAAAAACAATATCCCTTAAATTACCTAGAAGCTAATGATCTTTCCGTGTGATGGTCTTGAACCATTATACTTCTGCATCTTACTGCAACATGTCCAAGGTTATGACATATAAAAAATTCAACATTATACATTTGAGGAAATAACCGACTATCACTTCCATAGTTAGGAGTAAAATATTTTCTTTTAATAATTTCTTTTCTTGGTTGTTTATGGGATTGACATCTCATCTCCTTGTTGAGCATTTCAGATTTTGAATTAGAGTTCCTTGCCTCACTTTGTGAGCTAGATTCACCTTCAATAGATTCATGAAAACCAAGACTAGTTTTGATGGCAGGAGACCTTTGACTACTGTGAATATCATCCAAAATCTTAGTGCTATCTTGAAATCGTAAAATCTTATCATTTTCTCCTAATTTACCTTTTACGATATTTACCTCAACTTGATATTTCTCTTCCTTTTCAAGATATTGTTTCTTCATGATTTCTTCAACTTTTATTCCTTCTTCCATTTGTTGGCTTAATTCAAGAACTCTGTTTTCTTGTTCTTCAAGAGCTTGGAGTATTTCTTCATTCTGCTTCTTTGATTTTTCAAGATCTTCTTTTAAAGAGACGATCTTAGCTTCAAGATTTTCATAGTAACTAGATCTGTCCTTGCGTTTCTTGATTGGTCTGCTCCTTTTATTTACTTCATTTCTTAATGATATCACTTCATCCTACAACTTTTGACATTGATCTTCCTTTTCCTTGTTTCCTTCGTCTAGTTAAGCTTTTATTTTGGTAGATTCTTCTTTGAAGGCACACTCCCTTTTGTCCAATAGATCTAGTTGATCTCTAATTTTGTCTGTGAGCCTTTCAAATTCTACCTCTATTTGATATCTTTCTCTATCACCCATAAGAGAAAATTCAGTTGTTTCACTATCACTTTCATCATCTTCAAATGGACAGAGAAATGTATCACCAGAGAATAACAAATTCATACCTGATAGTTCTTTTGCTTGTTCATCTTCATTTTGAGGTGATTCTGAATCTGAAGAGTTTCTTCCACATAATCCCCAATCAAATCTTCCATTTCCATAGTTCCTTTGAGATGTCTTCTTCTTCTAAGATGCTTTCTTCTATAGCTTCTTTCCCATTCTTCTACGGATCTCCTTCAAGCGATCAAGCTTCTACCAAAGGACCTACTCTAATACCAATTGTTGGAAATAATACTGAGAGGGGGGGCGAATCAATATTAGTCAAGTCAATAATCTTTTCCTTTTCATAATCAAATTTATATACGCTACTTCAATGAAGGTAACCCACGTGTACACGCAACTGGGTTTAAGGAAACCAACATATATCCAACAAACTTATGATTTAGTTAATTCATCATATGTTGATATTTAGTCTGTGCATCAGTACTTTATTAAACATTAAACAGTAACCATGTGAAGTTAATAATAGAATGAACCATCACACATAAGAAACGCACATGAACACCAAGATTTAAGGTGGAAAGCCAATGTGGGTGAAAACCACTTGCTGCTGTTGTCTCTGTCTTCTTTTAATAATAAGAAAATTTGTTTACAACATTGTATTGGTGTAGACTCATACTAGTACACAAGCTTCTACCTACAAAAGGTTACTACCTTCTCTCGTTCTCCAGCTTCTACTGGAAGGGAGCTACAACCCCCTGGCTCTTGTACTAGCTGATATGTTTACTAGTACGTAGGCGCAGACCTACAAAAGGATACAACATTCTCTCTTCCTCCAGGGACCATGTTTCATAAACTTTCAGACTGAATGCTCCTAGTACACAACAATACACATGAAGATCTCATTTCATCCAATTTTCATACTGGACCCATTATCAACATTGAAGTTCAAAATCATTCACCACTGCACTACAACCATCAAATACATTTGGATTAACAAATCATTGAAACTTAATCATAAATCTATAAATCACCCACAACTAAATCACTAAAAGCCCATCACTGAAGCAAATCACAATCAATCAATCTGAACATTTAGTATTCTGTCATCAAACTACAGTCACCAGAACAAAGAGTAGAACCCAAAATTATGCAACAACAGCGAGATCCAACTGTAACTTCAAATATCATATTACATAATGTATACGCTACTTAGATGTGTTGAAGTAGTGTGTATATGTTCTTTTATCAAAGCCAACCAGCGTATATGTCTGTAAATATTAATTCATAATTTTGCAGCTATTTTAGACTTCATTCATATCCAGATGATAACATTTACAGAACAACACATGCGTCAATATTCAAATCTAGACTATACATGATCAAACCATATAATGATAATTCATTTCAAGCCTTAAGATTCCAATCCCTCATTAGATATTATCCCTCATCAACTGCTAGGGTTCATCCTTGGTTCAGATCAAACAAAGCACCATAAGTCGATAACCTACATACTAGATCTCACACTCCATCAGATATTCAATCCTTGTACACTTGGCCTAATGATCTTCTCCTCCTTATATAGTTTTAGGCCTTTCTCAATACCATGGAACGAAACCACTTAGGACCAAATACCTAGGGTCAATACCTCAGACCAAATACCTTGGACCAATACGTTGGATCACAGTATGTTGGACCAAATACCTTGGACCAAACACTTATTTTTCCAAGATATACACACTTTTCCTTCTATGAAAGTGTGTGTGTACATATACAATACTTGTGTTCAGTGAACTTGCATGTATATGCAGCTTGGTCAAGGTGAACCTATGTGTACCTCTCTTTCTTCATTCTCTATAGTCTGATATGTAATTCTTTGTTGTTAACCTGCTGCATTGTGAACAATCATCTAAGAGAGTTTCCATTGTAATTCCTACATTTTGTCACATCCGTAAACACAAATTCCATGCATTCTGTTAGATCTAATATCTCTTCTCTAGATTCATCTAGTTACCATATACAAGTGATTTGTTCTGCTACATGTGGGTTGCCAGCAAGTACAACACATGCATCATAATTCCAACAATAAATTCATTCTTTACCATATGGAAGCGGCGCAATTGTGGGTCACATTGTATGAGCGGAAGGGGTGGAAATGGGATAGTGATAAGAAATAATTCTAACAGTTGAATGGTAGAAGTGTGCCTTATCCTAATCTTTTAAAATAAAATATGCCAATGACATGCCCTAATAGTTGGGTTGTTGATCAATTTAGAGAGAAATAAGGTGCATTATGGTCGTTACCCATGTGTTGAAGAGGATGCGCTAAACATAGGGATTGGGTGTAGAAAATTGGTAATTATAATCTCGTTTTGTACAACTTTAACTTCATACTACACCTTTGAATTGTAACATCTATATATATTTTATTTTTTTAATTATGTTTAGGTTATTAGACACATGACACTATGACCTTTTCACTTTTCTATAGGTGCATTTGCTCCCATATATGTGGCATATGGACATCATTTTCACATGGAGGATGTCGATGATGGATGCATGAGACAAGACAATGGAGTGGAAGTCGAGATTGACTAATCTATTCATGCTAGCCACAACGATCCAAACCTAACACAAGGGATGTTGGGTTACATTAGAAAGATATAAGAGATCATTCAAGTGGATTTTTCTTCTTTCCAATGTGTTGTTTTTAGGTGCAAGTGGTGGGGCA
The DNA here is from genome assembly GCA_000404065.3 of Pinus taeda. Lineage (NCBI taxonomy): Eukaryota > Viridiplantae > Streptophyta > Pinopsida > Pinales > Pinaceae > Pinus > Pinus taeda. The sequence continues at coordinate 157,455 of APFE031418684.1, read as the reverse complement.
CCTTTGATCAGAATAATGCAAAGGAATATCACAATAATGGGTTGGTATCTATCAACTCTAGAAAGATGTGACATGAAGCTAGGGAGCCTTATGTTTTCCCAAAACACTGCAACATAATGTTTTTTTACCTAGATATGTTGGATAGGTATTGGTGGTTCATATTAAGACACGATTGTAGATCAAAAAATATTTTTTAGAACAACAATGTTATCATGCCAAGCAAGTGTTATGTGGAATTTTGCATCTACGGATAGACACAATTTCGCTAGGTGGGTAGCTACACCTAGAACAACAGATTTAAAGCGCTTAACCTTTTTCTATAGAAGATAAATAAGACAAGGGACCTACTTGTCATCTTTAACTTTCCCTTTGTCTCCTTTGTATGTCTCTCGTCACTCCTTCTCGAACTTAATTCTTTCGACAGGTACTGAAATCATAAAGAGCGGACAAAAACCAATCAAAGTAAGAGATCTATCTACTATAAGAAAATGGAATCGAAAGAATTTACACATATAATCATCATACATAAAGACAAGAATATGGGAAAATGTGTAAACAACTTTATTAAGTAAAAGGAAGAATTACAACCATGAGGCCCAATCCATTTTCACTCTTCCAGCTTGGGTTCCAACCAACATCACATCAAAATCACAACACTCTGGTAGTGTAACAATACTTACTTACAATATCAAACCTCAAACCAACAATATCTCCTTACAAATTCTCGAAGTCCAGCCCCTGATCACTTATATGAGTGCTCAATTTGTAGGAAAATGACGGTGGTTTGGTCATAAATGAGGGTATTGAATGGCCTTCCAAACTTAGAGTTAGTTTCCATGGAGGAAGGGATGATAGGATATGAGGTTACTTAACCAATTTCCTATCCAATTTCGAGCTCATAAGAGATGATAAGTGTGGGAATCTTCTAGATGGCTCGAGAAGATAAGAATATTCCCAGAACCCTATGTGGATTTCGCTCAATCTCGCTGAGTGCAGGTCAAAGTGGGCCTAAGTGATGGATAAAGCACCCTGACATGGGCCTACCTACATTACAGTGCACTTACCCCTAACCAAGGCTACACTGGTCCCTCAAGGAGGCATTTATAGAGGGCTTCAGGCCAAGAAACTCTCAGGGAAGGAGGCATTCAAAGTAATGACATGTCTAGGGAATGTAGCAACTGAATTAGGTTTGATGTGCCCTAAAAGTACTAATCTCAATGATGGGAGTGATGTGCCCAAATGAATCTATAACAACTACCCCCTAAAGCATGAAGTCAAAAACGTTAATGTCAAGTTATATGCTTTACGATGTGATGAGGAGGTTCCGAAGTGGATGGTGACCTACATCGATTACAATACATAATATCATGATATTTTGATTTTTTCTCTTGAATTGCTGAGGGAAGGAATACCCATGCTCAACATATAAATTTTCATTACAAGTACATAGATAGTCGTCTATAGATATATACCCATGATAGGATGACCATCAATATAAATCCATTGTACAGATGATTTGGTAGATTTCCTAAAATCACAGCTCGGATGGATGAAACTAGATCCAGGGTCTTCTATCTCGTTCAATCATTTGCTCAAGTACAATTCTAACCATGCAAATATGTGATCTGAAGTCGAACATGGGAAGACACCATCTGATTGCTAGCCAATAATAAGTCGTTAACAAACGTGAGAAAAATCATCGATAATGATAATGATCCTCAAGGTATTGTAGTACATTCTGCATGGTATGAATGGGTGTTTTGATGTTGAACACCATACAATGTCTTTCGGTGGAAGGTCAGTGATTTCAACCTATCGCCAGAAGTGAGAAACCTGCCATTGATGTATGCAAGCCTCAAGGTACTGGAAGGATGGTGTTTCTAAGTCAACTTCTTGGATAATGTGCTGATGTTGACAAGAAGCGACTCATCGCAGGAGGGCCTTGATGTATTCCAAATCAATGACATGAAACGAGTGTAATGATTTTTGGAGATGGAATGTGGCTAATGACACGAGATTCAGGAATGGCGGTCATGAAAATGAAGGTTTATGAGTATTGCAAAGGATGAATTTTAACTGAGTGAGTTCTCTTGAACATGTCAGTGACACTAAATGAATTGGTAGCCTTGACACAAAACCAAAGTAATGGATGGTATGATAGACCAAGGTATGATAACCATGAATCAGATAACCCAACCCATATAGTCACAGTGATGAAGTGAAAATTTCATGTTCAAGAGCGACCTGCTGCCATATAGTTGTTTACCCTTTTTCCCATTTTCCCCAGTCATTGCTGACTAATACCTCTTTATTTTTATCAATCTTGAGGAGGATAACATATGCTTGTTTTATAATTCTACCCTTCAGGTGAATCCATCTCTATGTGATGTTTTAATGAGTCTAGCGAAGGTGAAACTCGGTCTTGTCATGATGGACAAGTTTGTCACTATTTTATGTTTTAACGAGTTTAACAAGAATGATAACTCAGTCCTTTCCATGTTTAGAGAGTTTGAAAAGGGACAAAAAGAAAACTCCATAGGTTATTTTTCATAGATTTGTCTCTCAAGTCCGAAAAAGCGTAAAACAATACAAGAGAGAACCTATTGACCATGTTCGATCAACGTGTTCCTTTTTCGTAAATAATCTATCTCAGTTCGGAAAAGGGTTAAACTTATACTAAGTAGATGTCATCTCCAATCCATTAACTAGCTAAAAAGGACAAGCACTCTACAATCTTTTCATATTTCGAGATTCTGAAAAGAGCTTAAAGAGGACTCCAAGGG
>APFE031418684.1:122137-152003 GCA_000404065.3 Pinus taeda | reverse complement strand
AATAATAATAATGGGGTTCTATGGGGCACAATAGTAACAATATGGGCACTACATGGGTACATCAATATAATAAGTGGGTTGTACTAATAACAATAAGGGGTTACTCTAGTAGTATAGGGGCCTAACATTATACTAAGTAGATGTCATCTCCAATCCATTAACTAGCTAAAAAGGACAAGCACTCTACAATCTTTTCATATTTCGAGATTCTGAAAAGAGCTTAAAGAGGACTCCAAGGGGGTTCCTTTTCAATGTTTAACAGAGCTCAAAAAAGAGATAAAATTATGCACTGTGGTCAAAGTACAATTCATGATCATGCATGTCAAATTCTATAATTCAGTCATAAATATGTTCAAAGCAACACCAAATGGATCAAACATACTTGTTTCCTTGGTAAAAATAGGTAAATATTAATGTTTACTCATTTAGTCATCATGATATAAACATAAAAATAATAATTTAACATGTTATTTTCACCATTTGATATTCACCATTCAGTTTGTGCTCTGACCCTATTTTTTACCTCGACCTTGAATAGTTGATTGTGAGAGAATCTATGGATCATTTCTCGTGTCGTTTGTACCAGGTAGGAGATCTACCCATCCTCTTTCTTTTGATATCATTCTTTTACAGTTTCATGCACATTTTTAGGGTTTTTAGGGCCCGTGGGTTAGAAAATTTCTCCCTGGGATCAACACAGCCTTCCATGTCGAAAACTATGTTGGGGAACACCCAAATAGAAGGGTAGTTGTACTACAGTGCACTGTCTCCTTGCTTGGGCTGCGCTGGGCGAGTTTCACAAACTTGTTTCACCTGTTTGGCCCAAAATTTCTCTAGTTTTTTGCATGAAAAGGATCCTAACTAAGCTTATGTTTTGATTTTAGGTTTTCATTGAATCAAAATGCCTATTACTTAGTGAGAAAGAGAGCATGAAGAATAAGGAATGGTTTCCCTAAATGATTCGGGTATAGTTCAGGCCCTCAGAAACTATGGGTTGCTCAAATACTTCAAGTTGCTCGGAATGAGGCAACAATCAAAACTATTGCAGTTCCTCGTTCATGCATGGGATCCAACAGATCAGGATTTTCACATAAGGGACAAAGTGGTCCCTATTATGATCGATGATGCTTATTTTCTTACGGGTTTGTCAAGACGTGGTGCACCCATATCTCTTTCAGGTTCTTCTTGTGGAGGGGAATCATTGAGGGACTATGTTCAACAATTATGTTGGCTAGGTACATAACCTGGCAAGGATGGAAAGATAATCATCAAAGATATTTGTGATTTTCCCTTTAGAACAATCATTTTCATTATCGGAAAGTTGGCAGGTAGTGTGACACTTCATTTGGCGAACAAATCATATATGCAGTATGCACTTGAGTGTCTTGAGCCAACTTTATTCAGCTGGTGTGAGGCAGTACTTTCTTCACTGAAAGAGCAGCTGACAAAGGTAAAGATAGGTAAGACAAAGAACTTTAGCTATGGATCACTCTTTATTTTTTTTACCTTAGAGAGAATTCCGTTGATGCAACATCAGCATGTAACATTGGGTGTAGCTGGTCCTAGAGATCCATGGATGCAGAGGTGGGTTGAATTGATGGCTATACATGTTGGTCAGTCTTTGATTACATTTTATATTGCATTCTTTAGTTTTCTTGATCAACAACACATTGTCATTGAGGAGCATCCATACGCAGGGATGGATTTTTGTGGAGATCGAGAGTTGAGTTTACTAGTGGGTGCTCAATGGGGTGCTATAGGTAAATTGTTTTCTGACCAAATGTTTTTTGATTTTTAAGTTTATACATGTTTTTGTGTTTTGATGTTTCCAAGACTAAACTAAAATTGTTCTCATGCATGCAGATGTTGGTACTATTCGACCTATGAGACACCAACAGGAGGCAGGTGGACCAACACGAAGAAATGTTAGGAGAGAAGTTATCCATGATTTGGATTTTTCCAGGACACTTGCAGAGTTGTAGGATCATATAGAAGAACTAACCCTCGGTATTCAGGATGTCTAGATCGAGGAGTTACCAATGAGGTTGCAGCACCATACTATTGGTGTTCCTAGCCATATGATTTAGCTCTTGCACATGATAGCTCAGGTTGTGACCTATTATCATGAGCATCACTAGGTCTACATAGGATGATTTTTGCATGAATTTTGAGTTTTTAGGTCAGATGACTGAACATGTCTTGGACACAAATTTTGTAGAAGCTTTTAAAACATCTATCTATTTTACTTTCAGAGTTTTTATATATGGTTATGTAAAATCCTATTCAATTAATGATGAGAATTGAAAATTTACTTTTGCATTTATCGCAAATTTCTGTTTAACACATAGTTCGTTGATGAATCAATTAATGCGTTAAAGTTTCTAGAAATATGTTGATATTGAATATACTCAAAGTGTCTTTCCAAAATATGAACTCTAAGGAACATACGAAGAATTGTTGGGTTTCGAACAATATAAACGTTTGTTAGTTGTAGTACGACAAGTTATGAGTCTAGCCTAAGGATGATTCAGTAAATGCCAAGTGAAATGGAATCAGAGAGAAGTTTGATCAATTGGCTATACTCAGCGATATTTTTCATAGAACGACCGATAAAAATTCTTTTAAAGCTCACTAACTCGCCAGTTGGAGTGAAAATGGCCCATGTTGCAGAAGATATGTTCTGCGTACTACAACTAGCACCATCGGCGTAACCAACAAATGGTTCCAAAGATTCAGACATTTGCAACAAATGGAAAGCAGATTACTTAACCACATAAAAAATCTAAATGACACACTGACACACACACACATGGAATTAAAGCATATATACAGTGATTTTACTACACTCAATTAAGCATAGTAACATTTGAGGTATAGCCCGTTTTGGGGCTACAACAATGGAATTCCATCATAATCCACCAACTCGTAGGAACCTTTTTCCAAAACACGCTTGACAATGTAAGGGCCCATCCATAGTGGTTCAAATTTGCCTACTCCAAGTTTATCAACTTCCTAATCATAAAGCAAGACTAGGTCTCCTTCTAAGAAAATGCGAGGCTTGACATTTTTGTCATATTGCACCTTGATTCATTTCTTATGCACTTTGTTAGCCAATGCGACTTCATGACAAGTTTCATCTAGATGGATGAGTTCTAAGAAACATGCTTCTTCATCAGAAGTGTCCGGTAACAGGTCAATCACGAGTTTCAGAGATGAAATTTCACATTGTATCGGCAAGATTGCCTCCAAACCATACACCAATTGAGAGGGTGTGAATCTATTTGCATTCCTAGCTGATGTTTGATATGCCCACAAGGTAGAGTACAGGAATAAATGCTAGTTTCATTTATGAACCCCTATCATTCTTTGAATCATTCTCTTCAGGACTTTGTTGATGGCCTCAACTTGTCCATTAGATTTTGGATAATAAGGAGTAGAACTATCATGCAAAAGTCCTAACTTGGCAGTTAACTCACTCATCATGTGATTGTGAAATTGCGACCCATGATCAGTAACCATAACCTGTGGTACACCAAATTGAGCAACCACATGGTTGAAAAATAAAAGTGCAGCCATATCCCCACTGTTGTTTAATATTTCCATTTCCTTGGCCCATTTTTCAAAATAGTCAACAGTGACTATAATGTACGCATGCCCCCTAACCGAGGTGGGGTTACATATCATGAAGTCAATGCCCCATTTGGCGAATGGTCCAATAGCGATGAAAAGATGCAATGGTGCAGGTGGTAATCTAGCTTTATGGTCATATATCTGACATGCATGAAAACTTCTAACAACAATAATATAATATTTGAATATGGAAGGCCAGAAGTAACCAGCACGAAGAATTCTCTGTGCAGTAGCATAACTAGATAAGTGTCCACCACAAGCACCTAAATGGAAATCATTCAAAACTTTCTTAGCTTCCTCATGAGTGAGGCACCTTCATAAAATCGTACCAATACCACGATGATAAAGAGTGTGACAAATGATCACATAATCTTTTTCTTGGTATCAGATACGTCACTGTTGTGAGGGAGAGGTATCAGGCTGGAAAGTTTGGGTCTAGAGATAAATTAGTATATCTCCATGCCATGGGTCAGATGATGAAATCAAGAACAGAGATTCATCCATAATTGATGTTTCTGATGTTGATTCAATTGTATTCAAGGGAAGGTCACAAAGAAGCTCAGTGAAGACTAGAAATTTCTTTGATTTGGATTTGATGAATTCCAAATCAAATTCCTACAAAATGACAATCCATTTTGAGTATTTCCCCCCTAGCAATTGATGTGACAAAATATATGTCATAGGGTTGCAACCCAAAATGACAGTGGTCTTTTAGATTAGGATATAGTGGCAAAATATCTGTACAGCTTGAACAATAGCTAGAGGTAACTTTTCTACATAAGAGTACTTAACTTCTATTTCTTTGAGATTGCGGCTCAAATAATATATCAGATGTTCTATCCCATCTTCATCTTGGACTACAACCATTCCAATGGTTGTATATGCAACAATGAGATACATGAAGTAGTAATTTTGATAATTTGGGGAATACATTAATGAGGCTCTAATCAAGGTATCTTTAAGAGCATCAAAGAAATCTTACGCAACCTGATCCCAATGGAAGGGTATCCCCTTTTTTAATAAATTAGTAAATCCTTTAGCCATTTCAGCATAATTGAACCTCCTTAGAAAGTTAGCCTTGCCTTGGAGTCTCTGTAACTATAATAGATTGGAAGGTGGAGGCAAGTCAAGAATTGCCTGAAACTTAAGTGGGTCAAGTCGAATTCCTTCCTTAGGCAGTATGAATAAAAGAAAACAACAATTACCAACACAAAACACACATTTTTGTGGATTGAGTTGTATTTTGCAGTGTTGAAACCGTAAAAATATATCTCTCAAATGTTGCAGGTGATCAGTCCACTTTCGTGAATGAGCAGGTAGATCGTGAAGGTATGGTTGAACAATATGCTTGATGTCGTGGAAGGCATAATTCATCGCCCTCTAAAAATTTTCCCTTATGTTCTTCAAACCAAAAGGGAGTTTCCTATAAGAATATGTGCCCCATGGACAAATAAAATCAGTTTTAGATTGGTCCTCTAGGTGGATATTGATCTGATTATAGCTGGAAAAGCCATCCATAATGAGAATATTTCACATCCGGCACATTCATCAATAATTTGGTTGATAAAGGGAGTGGGATAGCTGTCTTTTGGAAAAGGCTTATTAACATCCCTATAATCAACGCACACTTGTATTGTCCCTTGTTTCTTTATGACAAGAACAATATTGGAAACACAATCAATGAGAGGAATGGGGTAAATGAAACGAACATGCAAAAGTTTTTCAACTTTTCTTTTAATGGCAACATCCTTCTTTGGATGAATAGGATAGAGGCACTGCCTCACTAGTTTGACATCAAGATACATTTTGATTTCATGTTCAACTATACTAGAGTCACTTCCTAACATCTCCTCATATGACCATGAAAATATATCTCGAAATTCATGAAAGAGAGCATGGTAAATATCAAGCTTTGATGGAGAACAAGATTTTCCAACATGAATGTTTTCTATAATGTTAGCTTTGGTCGAAATATTGATACAAATTTTTTCTTCGATATTTGACAGGTTTCGCTCGAAATCTACTGTATCTATGAAAACAAAATTCACAAGGAAATCAACAATTGAAGGGTGAGTAAGTTCATTTGAAAAATATTCTATGTAATTTGGAAGATGGGAATGATGATGATAACCTTCCAATGGTTCTTTTTCCATCGCCATTGTTTGGACGATTCCTTCATTAGTAGAAAATATAAGTGAAAAAGAATCAGAGGAAGTGCCATATTCTAATGAATGATCTACCCATACAATTGGTGAAGATGGATTTAGGTTCGTCGCTCAAGCCAAAAATATTGATTGCTATGCAAGCTCAATAGGGATTAGCGGCATGATTTCATTATTACTATCAACTTCAGAACTATTGATAATCTCCCTTAAGTCAGATGAAGTGGAAGATATCATGTTGCAAGTCTAAACTTTTGCCACTTCCACCAAGTTTGATGGTGATGGTAGTGAAAAGGTACCCATTAGGGAAGGATCCTTGAAGAGACCTACAACAATGCTTTGAAGATATAGTGGGGGTTCGTGTACTAACAGAATGCTTCCACTAGCCTGGGAACTAGAGGCAAAAAAGGCAAGTTGGTCAATGACTGTGATTCCACCCTTATGAGGGAATGCAATCATATGAAAGTATCTTGAAACCATAGCAGCCATAGAATAAACCATGGTATTCCTAGCAAAATGTTGTAGTCAAGGGGTCTATCAACAACCTCAACTTCAACAGTTACTATTTTTCCCCCTAGTTCGATTTTCATATTACTCAATATTCCACAAGGTGTATATGTGCGACCTTCAAAAGATTTTAATGTTGTTGGTGAACGTGACAAAGGAAGTGAGGCAAGTGTTTTCCAACAATTCATAGACATAATATAAGTAGATTCCCCCTCGTCCATAATTGTTTGGTGAATAAGTTTATTCAAGGAATTTACTTGAATCAGGAATGTTAATTGCACTGGTAACTGTGGCGTATAACCCTCATGGTTGAAAACCACAAGATTGGAATTAGTTGGATCGATTCCACCAATTGGTGACAACAAAGCCTGCTTTTGGGAGGGACAATTTTCAAGCACCTCAAGCGTTGACATAACAGAAGGTGATTAAGCCAAATCTTCTACTATGTTATAATTATGTGCAACTCGAGCTCGAGGGTTAATGTTGATTTATGTACAACTCCCTTGGGTGGTTTTAGTGTTAACTCAAGTGCAATAGGTGGTGGAATAGGATCAGATGAAGTCAAAGCCGAAGAATTACATTGATTAGCCTGGTTATTCGACGATGATGGTTGATTTCCATAATCTTTGCTTCATGTTGACACCAAAACTGCAATTTTAGGCTCAGAGGTGGATAGCATAAGAACTTTCGAAGTGGAAGCATGGTCTATAGCAACCATATTTGTCTCCGATTTTGGAAAAGGATCAATCAATACCATGGATGTATTAAAAGTCTTCAGAAGCTTTGAGAATTCAAAGAGATGAGGAATATCTCCCATAAAATGCTCATCATTATAGATAAAACATGGGTAACAAGGTTTCCTAGCCAAAGGAGAGGAATTAGATGATTTCTCTTGAGGGGAATTATTTTGTTTTTTCTTTTTTTTTCCCCTTCTCCTTGCTTCCTGTTTGCTTTTCATTCTTGCCTTTGTCAGATGAAACGACATTGATTTCAGAAGCAAGAGTGTTATCAGGTGTATTTGTAGTTTGATTGGAAATGGAAATTGTTTGACTAGATGGTATACTTGTTGTTTGTGTGCTCAAAGAACCAATCACACCATCACTGGCATAAGAGTCCTTACTCGATGGTGGTGGAGGAATAGTGAAAGTTGGTTGGGGTGCATTCAGAATCTTGTCATAGAGCATGCTATACTGTGTATAAATCAAGTCCAAATATTGGGCACGAGAAATTACTTTCTCGTAGCTGTAACAGATGGTATGGTATGGGATGTTGACTCTACCATAGTCAAATTTCAAAATAAATCTCCTAACAAATCAACAAGTGACTGAAACTTATCAATATCAAGAGGACTAGTAAAATGAGGAGTATAAGAATATAGATAAAGTCCAGTTGCAAAATGGAATGGAATTCTGGGTGATTCTACCTTAGGTTCCTCTTCTATCAAAATCAAACCAGGTGGAAGAATTTTACCATCAGGTCCATAATAGATTTCTAGTATTTGTTCCTAAAATAAAGAGGAAATCTAAATAGTTACGAATGTCTAAGGATGTACCAGTTTATCTTCTTCTAGTAAGGTAACAACTTCTGATTGTTCAACCTCAAGATCCAAATGTTCTGGTAAAACAACAAGTTCAGGTTGGACTTCTTGAACAACTTCTGGTTCAAAAGTAACTTCTAATTGAATAGTGATAGGTTCAGGATTAACTTCTGGTTGAACATATTTAGGTTTAGAAGTAATTTCTTGTTGAACAACTTCAGGTTGAGAACTTGTTGTCGAACAACTTGGGTTACTGTTTCACTAGATTTAGTTCTATTTTCCTCAGGTAATTGTGTAGATTCCACTTCAGTAACAGGTGTACCAGTAATTGTAGGAGTAACTGGGGTCACAGTACTTACCAGTATACGTGTTTCTAGTAATTCAAATGAAGAACCAAAAGTTTGTGAAGTACTAGATCTAGTCAAACAAGACCGTGTCAAACAGATGGGTGCAGATTCGGGCGGTAAAGGTAGTTTACTCGCTGCTCTCCACGAATGATGGGGTAAGGATTGAATTTCCTCCATGATTGCTGATTGATTTTATTACAAAAGGAAATAAACAAAAAGGGGTAAGCTAGGCAAAGAGGTTTACCAAGCAACCATGAACTGCATAATACCTCCAGGTGAACCAAGAAGTACAAGCAGCAATCTCCCAAAATGTTGTGTTTGGTGTATCACTGTGTACAAGGTGACCAACTCGGTTACCTAAGGACGGATAGAAACCTAGTGTTTTCCACCCATATATACCTGAAAGTACGTTGAGGCCCAATTTGTGTTAGTGTTGTCTAATGCAGAACCACACAGTGAGAGAATTCCTTCATATTTTCATACTATAGCATCGCCCTATATACCCGAAGGTACGTGGACGAGCTACGATACACCCACGTAAGTGGAATGAGGTATCACACTTGGAATGTATCGCAGACAAGTTAGCGACAACTTCTATGTTTTACGATGCCGAAACACGTCTCTAGCCTAGAACCTTTAAATGTTTTTTGTTAGGTGACAATGCTCCATTAGGTTAATTAATGTTAATCTTAAGTTTATCTTGATTAAGAATTTTCCTTTCAAGGTTCACAACATGATGTATTTGAAATTCCTAGAATGCAATTAATATGATAAGCATTATTTCCATTCAATTTTGACAATGAAAACCTTAGATAGTAGGGATAGAACAATCAGATTCTTTTAATCAAAGAATAAAGAACACATCTAATGCAATTTCCCTAAAATATTCCTATGAGCACACACAAACTCTTTCAATGCACAATGCAAGTTTTTCTTTTCAATTCCCTTAATGTTAAATTGAACAAAGGGAAACTAATGCACATATAATCAATCAATATTTTTGAAAGAACGAAGACTTTACAACAATTTCGTTTCGAAAGAAATGAAGACTTTTACGACACTTTCTTTTGAACAAAGATTAATCGACTATAAACTAACTTCGACAATGAATTGATAGTGATAAAGAAATCATTTAAGAAACACTAAACAATCAAGGCCAAAGTAGAACTAGCAAAGGAAACACAAATTGATTTCAGAGAGATAACAATCATTGATCATTTAATAAGCAGAAAAAGAAGGAAATCTGGGGAAAATCAATTCAAAGGAGTTTTTTATTTTTATTTTTATTTTTTTCTACCTAAGGAGGATCAGTGCAACCTTGAATGGGAGACAATGTGCTTCAGAGAACTGTCCTCAAGCCAGGGGTGCTTTGTAGCACTCTGTGTCTTGACCAGACCTCGTTGGTGCCAGAGAGGCCATCTTAGGGGCGTGTAAGCACAATTTTTACCAAAAAAAACTTCAAAAAAGGTTGAAACAAGATCAATGGAAGCAACAAAATTCTACTAGGGTGTGCTAGGATGAAGGCAAACTACTCAGAATGATGATCATTCCCCAATGGAGTCGCCAATTTCCTATGTGGAATTTTGCGTCTACAAATAAACACAATTTCCCTAGGTGGGTAGCTACACCTAGAACAACAAATTTAAAGTGCTTATCAATTTTCTATAGAAGATAAATAAGACAAGGGACCTACTTATTATCTTTCACATTCCCTTTGTCTCCTTTGTATGGCTCCTGTCACTCCTTCTCGAACTTAATCCACTCAGCAAGTACCCGTAATCATAAACAGACGACAAAAAACATTCAAAGCAAGAGATATATCTACTATAAGCAAATGGAATCGAAAGCATTTACACAAATAATCGTCATACATAAAGACAAGAATATGGGAAAAGGTGTAAATAAATTTATTAAGTAGAAGGAAGAATTACAACCATGAATTCTGACCCATTGTCACTCTTCCAGCTTGGGTTCCAACCAACATCACATCAAAAGCACAACACTTTGGTAGAATAACAATACTTGCCTACAATATCAAACCTCACACCAATAGTATCTCCTTAAAATTCTCAAAGTCTAGCCCCTTATCACTTAGATGAGCGCTCAATTTATAGGAAAATAATGGTGGTTTGGTCATAAATGAGGGTATTGAATGGCCTTCCAAACTTATAGTTAGTTTCCATGGAGGAAGGGATGAGAGGATAGTAGGTTACTTAACTCATTCCCTATCTAATTTCGAGCTCATATGAGATGGTAAGTGTGGGAATCTTCTAGATGGCTCCAGAAGATAAGAATATTCCCATAACACTATGTGGATTTCGATCAATCTCGGCCAACGCAGGTCATAGTGGGCCTAAGTGCTCTGAAAATAATCCTGACATGGGCCTACCTACACTGAAGTGCACTTACCCTTGACCAAGGCTACACTGGTCCCTCAAGGAGGCATTTCTAGAGGGCTTAAGGCTAAGAAACTCTCAGGGAAGGAGGCATTCAAAGTGATGACTTGTCTAGGGCATGTAGCAACTAAATTAGGGTTTGATGAGCTCTAAAGGTATTGATTTGAATGATGGGGGTGATGTGCCCAAATGGAACTATAACAGCGAGGAAGATAATCCAAGTGATGAAAATTTATAGCGATATGTACTTGTGTTATTACATCATTTATACTATTGTTGTATGTTTTTATTTTCTTGATTTCTATAATTATATTATTTTTTAATTCATTTTTTTGGCATTTTATAATATAATTGGTAATATTCAAAAACATCTTTACACATTTTTTTGCAGTGGAAACAATTTTACACTTAAAACTAAGTATTTCCAATTATGTACAATATCTATGGTGATAAGGATTCAAGGTCACAACCCTTGTCAAATAGTAAAATGAGAACAAAATAGTGAATTTAGAAATAACTTTGAAGATTTAGTCTCAATTTAGATACTCATTGGTTTATTAATCAGTTCACATATTTTTTCTTCTTGTTTAGTTCAAAACCAATATAAATCATCATGCAGTGATAAATCTATGAGGAATTTAACAATGAAAAAATTGTGTATCAATATGTAAGATTAAATTCTTGACATGAGAGGTAAAATCATGTTTATTGTACTTAAATTACAGTTCTTGCAACATTATGTAAACTAAAAGGAGGTTGTATGCCTTTATAAAATGTTGATTACATATTTTTATGGACCATAAGGGAAATAAATGGGCTTACATGGATGCATGAGATGTTTTAATATTTTCTTCATAAATAATGGAACAATTTTGACTTTTCTTTTAAATGGTAATTATAAATAAAAGTTGAATTAATAAATATTTTATGGCTAAGAATTAAATGATAAATAATTTGATGGTGATTAAGAGGCACTTATTTGACTTTCAAATAAACTTGGTGATGTGTTTTTCTTTCCTATTTAGATTATGTAAAATAAATGTCTATTTTTATGTATTTATAAGTAAATTATCTAAAGTAGACATGTCTTCATCATTGTGAACATGATGTAATATTAGCTAGGAGAAATGTGAAAAGGTGAATTTTAGTGACTATCTTGTGATAAGTATGTGGAAAAAAAATATTTTTTAAGTTGCTCATTAAGAAATAGTCAAATAAGTTATTTGTCAAAAGTTTAAATCGAATATAGTATCATTTTATATTATTGAACTTATTTATTATTAAAAAAAGTTAAATTTAAACCAGTACAATAGCAAATAAAGAACCAAAATAACACCAAAATGTTATATCTTTATTACTAGAAAAAGTTCACTTGCCTCTTTAAGGGAGAACCTACAATAGAGAAAATCCCCAAATACAAGTAATTTCACAAGCCTTATTTTACATTTCCTGATCCTCATTTTGACTTAAGTTTTTTAAATTTCAGATTTATCTTTCGGTAAAAATCACATAAGAGATATTCTCGTTGACATGTGTAACATCTAAACTATACCTCTCCTATAACTTTACAAAAATACATAAAATAAAATAAAATAATTGGTATAACATTCCATTGACATAGAACCATTAAATGATGTACACACACACACACACACATATTTAAGTAGGTTTGTATCGACATATTATATGATGCCCTGACCTCTGTGTACAAATCTTGAATGCAAATAAATGCTAATTAAATAGAAGGTAAGGAAATCTGTATGGGGATTTTCCTAGTTAATTATGCACATAAATCCATGGTTTTCTACATTGTATGGGCCCTTGTCTGTAGCTCTATGTGGCGGGCATCTATTCTGTGGGACGATACCTCCATGTGATCATGACATCTGTTATGGATTCCCTTCATTGATCTTCCCTCTGCAATATGATGATAGAGATTGGATAGGATTTAACCTAACCAAATATTCATGCCAAAC
Organism: Pinus taeda; assembly: GCA_000404065.3. Lineage (NCBI taxonomy): Eukaryota > Viridiplantae > Streptophyta > Pinopsida > Pinales > Pinaceae > Pinus > Pinus taeda. The sequence continues at coordinate 139,448 of APFE031418684.1, read as the reverse complement.
CCAGTGGTCTCATTGTTGTTGTCATTCCTCTGCGTCGTGCTGCTCTGAAAGGGCTCTGGTTGTAGTACTCAGTGAGAGATGAAAACAGAGGAGGCTGATATACTCACCAGAGAAGGTATACCCTTCAGCTATGAAACACTGAAACTTCGATTACTTGGGTAGAAAGACTGATATTAGTTTGGGTAATTTCTTTAAGTCCAAACTAAGGTTCCCTGCTGCTATTCAAGAATGACTTATGAAGTTTCGGAGATGGTGGAAGGCAGAATGCACCTTGGACCATTTGTGGCAAGTATGAAATTTCTAGAGAAAGATTTCTTGTTGATTTTTTGAACCTAGTCTCTGGTTCTTGAGGGTTTTTCGTGCTAGCTTTCTCTTGATAAATTTTGGTGACATAACTAAGTTTCATCCTACTTTTACAGGTTGGTGGCTCCTTGAGGCCATGTCCTTTACTTAGGTAAGATTCCTTCTCGGTTATGGTTAAGTTCATATATATGAGTAGTGGGTTAATTGCCCCACTAATACTGACTCACAACCTCTGAAAAATAGGTATGCTACCTTTCAGTAGGTCTAATGCTCAGAGTAGAGACCCTTAATTTCATAAGAGCTTACGGTGTTTCCATTGCTTTTCAAGTTGGAGCTATATCTTTGGTTTCTATCTGAAATTAGCTATTTAAGGATTTTAAGGAGAGGGTTTATCCCTGATAGCGCATTTAGGTTGTAATTTTTAATGCCAAGTTATTCGACCAGCTACGACTATTGACCATTTCCAAGTTATGAAATGTAAATTATGATGAATTTAAAGGCCTTCAAGCCTATTCTTCTTGTTTTGAGGGATGCATGAAGTGACTATTTTAATTCTGCTTCAGAGGGGTCAAGGATGTCGCCATTCGGCTGCTCTAATGGTATCAATGATTTCATTTACTGTCAGCTATATTTAATCAACAATATATTATTTTATTTTGGGCTTAACTATGTTATGAGAATGAATTACTGTGTTTCTCTCTTTCTTGAGTATGGGTATCCTATGGTATGAAGGATATAGGAACTAAATTTATTTTACCATGTTAGTTTCTATAAAAAAAGGCTTTTATAATGTTATCTATATTTTATTCATTATGCCGACTTTTGATGCTACCATACTACGATTCCTGATTGTTAATCCTTTCAGATTCATTAGTAATAATGATTATAGCACATTTTGTTGAGAGGTTGTTAAGCTCTCCTTTATTGTAATGATAGGGTATATGCACATGAATGTGTTCTAGAGTTTATATTAGTATTCTGACATTCACACCACTCTAGACTATATCTTCTTTTCTTTCATTCTATAATTTATATAACTTGGCTATTGGTGTATTCTTCTTTTATTGAGTATTTAGTAACTCCCTTGCTATTAGTTCAATAGTTAACCTCCTACCTTATTTATTTACCTATAATTCAAATATTAACAGTTGTTGTTGAGAAATCTATTAACCTGTCATATAGATATTAATAGCTACTATACATAATCATATTTACCGCTCAACGGTAAATCTTTTAAAAAAATATTGCTACTTCATTTATTTGTTAACCTGTAATATAAATACATTCAAAAGGTCTCTCCTCCCAGCCACAAGTCTGGAAATCATGTCTAGACTCTCGCTCAAGCAACTTCTATCTTTTACGCTGCATTTAGTCTAGTTACAGTCAGTACTATGGGCCTCAGGACTCCTATCCAGCCTCAATCTCTGTGCTCTCTTAACAATTGTGCTAAGCAAATTTTCCCACTGGTTTATTCCACCCAGCTCTAGGATCTCTTATTTCTCTTCTCCCTCTCTATATTTCCCTTCTCAGATAGAGGGTAATTGTTTCTTGGCAACCGTTTCTTTTAAATAAATAAAACAAATTTATTTTTGTAAAAGTATTACTACCTATAATTTAGGTAATTACGATATATGTTTCTTTTCCTTCCAGCCTAAGTCAATTAATATTTCTCATCAAAATATAATAAAATTTAAAATATCATTTAGTAAAAATTCACTTAATTGTCTCAGTGATATTTATGCAACTCGGGGTGTTACATCTCCCCCCCCCATATGAGGAACAACTTCCTTGGTGTTCTCTCCACTTTCAGAAAACAATGTTGGATAACCCTTCTACATGAATTCCTCCTCTTCCCAAGTGGCCTCTTCTAGGAAAAAGTGCTTCCATTGCACTTTAACCTGGGTGATAGATCGCTTCCGCAAGTTGGTTTCTTGTTGATCAAGAATACGGAGAGGTTCTACCAGGAACTCTCCTTCCAATTCGACCTGCATCATAAAAACAATTCTCAATTATTTTCATATATATATATATATATATATATATATATATATATATATATATATAGATAGATAGATCTAATTATATATATATATATATATATATATAACCAGTCTTATACCCATTAAATAGTTTACCTAAATATTTTCCCAATCAATAATGTGTTGAAGGTTATACACATATTTCTTTAGTAAAGATACGTGGAATACATTGTGGACCTGAATGTGGCTTGGTAGCACAAGCTTATAGGCCACCGGTCTAATTCTTTCCAAGACTTGAAAGGGTGGCCCACAGTATCAGGGTGCTAATTTACCACAACCCTGCCACTATAAGGAGCTTTTCTAGAGCTTCACTCTCAAGTAAACATGATCTCTGTGTTGAAATTCCCTGTATGTCCTCTTTTTATGTGGATACACCTTATGTCTATCCTGAGCCACCCTTAAATTTTGTTTGACTTTCTTAACAACCTCCTCCATTTCTGCTAGCATGTCAGGACCTAGTGCTAGCTTATTAACTGGATTATTCCAATCTATGGGTACTCTGCACTTTCTTCCATACAACAGCTCGAAGGGGATCATGCCTAGCGATTCACGATGTCCATTTTTATATGAAAATTTCACTAGGTGGAGGTAATCGTCTCACTTGTGTGGTTGCTGCATCACGAACATGCATAGCATGTCTTCTAACACCTGATTTACCCATTCAGTCTATCCATCTATTTGAGGATGGTAGGTAGTACTAAATTGGATTTGAGTACCTAATCCTACAAAGAGATTCTTCCAGAAGGTAGATGTAAATTTCGTATCCCTATCTGAAATCACTACCTTGGGTATCCCATGTAAGCTATAGATCTCCTTCATAAATATTTATGCGATTTCCATGGTTTCGTATGTGGATTTCACAGGTATGAAGTGATTTTTTTTACTCAATTTTTCTACCACCACCGTAATTGAATCATGTTTCTTCCTTTTGCGGGTTAAATCAGTGATGAAATCTAAGGATACGATCTCCCATTTCCATTTCGGAATGGGCAATAGTTGTAACAATCTAGCGGGATGTTGGTGTTCTGCTTTCACCAGTTGACACTCCAAAATTTTGGAAAAATATTCTGTAATATCCTTCCTCAATCTGGGCAAAAATTACCCTTTTTTGATGGCTAAAAAAATTTTCTGATAACCTGGTTGGCCAGCACAAGGTTTCTTATGGAAGTAATCTAATATCAATAGTTTAATCGAATAAATTGTGTCTTTAAAAGTAAGGAGATTACCAGTATTTATTCCAAATTCTGATTCTTCCTTTTTCAACAAAGCTTCTTTTGTTTGTTGCCAAAGGAAAGTATACTTTAGATCTCTGCTATTTGCTTGCTTTATGATTTCAAGAATATTTGAAGTTACTTGGCTCATTCAGACCTCATAGATACAGTGTAATTTTTTGATCAATGCGTTGGCCACATGGTTTTCCTTCCCTTTAAATGCTTCATCTCAAAGTCAAATGCACTTAAGAAAGCCATCCATTTGGCTTATCGGGAATTTAAGCTAGATTGATTGAAGAAGTTGGTAAGATAGCTATGATCTATTAGTAGTGAAAATTTCTTCCCCAAAAGGTAATGTCGCCAGATTTTAAGTGCATGCACTACTGCTGTCAATTCAAGGTCATAAGCTAAATATCATGGCTCATACTCTTTCAACTTTCGAGATTCATAAGAAATCACCTTTCCTTCCTGTGTCAGCACCCCATCAACAACCTCTTTTCTTGCATCCGTGCAAAACACAAAGACCTTTCTAGATCTGCTACTTTTAGTACTGGTGCAGTGGTGAGAAGATGCTTTAGGTTTTCAAAGCTTTGTTGAGATTCGATTGTCCATTGGAAAGCACATCCCTTTTTCTTTAAAGAGGTCATTGGAAAGGCAATCTTTGAAAACCCCTCAATGAATCTATGATAATATCTGGCTAATCCCAAGAATGATGTGATATCAATGACATTCTTTGGGGTTGTCCATTCCATTATTGTTTTGATCTTTTTCGAGTCTACTGCTATGCCCTCTTCTAATATAACGTGACCCAAATATTGAATTTGATTCTTGAATAAGTCACACTTTTTGAATTTGGCATATAATTAATTTTCCTTAATGTTTGTAATACTATTTTTAGGTGTTCTTTATGCTCCTCCTAGTTCTTAGAATATATTAAAATATCATCTATGAAAATCAACACAAATTTATCCAGGTAAGGCTAGAAAATACCATGCATTAGACTCGTGAAGGTGGCTAGGGCATTTGTGAGGCCAAACGGAAACACCACAAACTCATAATGACAATAGTGAGTACAAAAGGTTGTTTTGTAAATATCTTCATCTTTTGTTCTTAGATGATGATAACCAGATCTTAGATCTATTTTCGAAAATATTGAGAAATCAATCGTTAGGTAACAAACAGTTACGGGAAATTTTGAATAATATCGCTCACTTGGTCAGGCCATTGGGTCTACTCTGCTAAGGGGCATAGCTAGATAAAATGTTTGGTGAGGGAATTTTCTAATTTCTATGGTAACTTAATCCCCTTTTAGGTAGGATGGGTCATTGGGGGTGTTAATCAAGCTTTTTAATCGAGGGAAAGATTAGATCCTTGCACTTGATCAAATAGATCATCGATACATCATAAAGGGTACTTATTCTTGATGTTTAGTTTGTTTAGTTGTCGATAATCGATGCATAATCTAAGGGTCCCATTATTTTTCCATACAAATAATACGGGGGCTCCTTAAGGAGACACACTGGGGCATATATATTTTTTATCTAGAAGCTCTTGCGACTGCATTTTAAGTTTTATTAACTCAAGTATGCTCATGCAATAAGGAGGTTTGGATATGGGGGCTTCACCCACAATTAACTCAATGGTGAAATCAATATCTCGCTTTGGTGGTAAACCGAGAATGTTTTCCAAAAAAACATCCGCAAATTCCTAAATTACAAGAATATTTTCCAGCAAATTCATCTTATTTTTAGAGTTTGTAAATCCCACTTGCATAGCATATATTTGACAACCTTTTCAAATACATTTTCCTAACTAACTGGAAGTAATAGGATGTAGCTTAGTGTTGGATTTTATTCCCTGTAATTCCTTCCTTTGACTTGGTTCTAAAATAAAACTTATAGTTTTATGTTTACAATCTACTAGGGACCAACATTTTTCCAACCAGTCCATCCCAATTAAGATATCATAAGAACCCAAAGGAGGCATATTAAGATCAACATAAGGAGGTTTCCCAGAGATGGTTATGGGACAACGTTCTATCTTTGCATTAAGCCTTCTCTTTGTACCAGTGGCTAGTTGAACTAGCCAAGGTTTGAAAATTTTATGCTCGATAACTGACACTTTTCAACCAGTTTAGGACTAACATATCTTAAGCTAGCACCTGGATCAAATAAAAAAAGAGATAGATTGTTTAGCGATCATAACTTCACATTCGATCATTGTGGGCCGGAATTCGGCCTGGTGATCATCTAAGGCAGCATTAATTCTGGGTATGCTCCTCGCCACTTCCCCAACTATTGATGCTTCTTGCATATTCGATAACTATTTTGTTCTAGCTCAGTGTGGAAAATTTTTGTAATAATGGGGTTCTCCACATCCCCAACATTGTATCTGAGATTTTGATTGCTGATCATTGACAGATTTTGTAACTCCCTCTACTGGTCTGTTCTCAGAGTATGCATTTCTGAGTTGATTTCTGGCTAGAAACTTGTTGAATTCCTTTTTCTCTGCATTCCTATGATTAGCAAATTTTGGGTGTCTATTTGGAATTAACTTCTACGCTTCTTGTTTAATCCCCCTCTTGGTCCTTCATTCTTTTGTTTCATTTGTTGATAGCAGATGAGGGCCTTCCGCAAAGCATTATCCATTGTCTTGGGTAGTCAAATTCCACTTTTTCCTTCATAAAGTTTGCTAAACTGCTAATGAAACACTGAATTTTGGCCTTTTCCTCTTACATGTAAGGCATGTAGCGTAGTAAGGATGTGAATCTCAGCACATATTCATCCATGGTTAAGGTTCCCAATCTTAAGTTGTGGAATTCTTTCACTTTTTCATCATAATAGCATTCAGTTAGATATTTGTCCTTCAAAGTTTTTTGAAATTCATTCCATGTAACCTGTTCTTCGTCAATTTTCCTTACCATCTTAATTTCCTCCCACCAGAGAGTTTCTTTTACCCTTAACTGATAAATCACCAATCGTGCCTTCAGTTTGTTAGTGTACTCATAAATTTGAAAGTACTTGCCCATATCAATTAACCAGGCTTCTGCAACCTCTTAAGATTCTCCCTCAAACAGTGAGGGCTTAATTTTTTTAAATTCTCCTTGTAGTTTTGGCTTTTGTTATAACTTTTGTTTCTTGGTTTTACATTGGTTGGAGACATTATATGAGCATCCCTCATCATCCTCTCTATGTGTTTTAGCTAATTCAATGTTTTCTCCTCCATGTTGAGCGATCGGGGTCTTTTCCCGATCTTCTGCACTAGGGTCTGGGTGGCGCTGATTTTTTCAATTGGATAGACTTCTTAGAATTATTTTCTATTCTAAATGCAATGATTCATTGTCCATTCTGAAAATAGTCATTTCCACATGCAACTGCTGCACAGTTTTGAGTAACATTGCATTAGCTTGCCGGGATTCCCGGCCTAGCTTTATCAAAATATCCGGATTAGCATTCACATAAGTTGTTCCGGGCGATTCAGGCGGTCTAGAGTTCCTTTGCATGATGAAATTTCTTTTCTTTTTGTGGTCAAATCTTTTCTATTTATCTGTGTTCACACATAAGTTTATTTAGTTAAAACACAAGCACATGATTCCAGTACATAGTTGTTCCCAAAGAGTCTCAATGTACGAACCTAAGCCTTGATATGATTTGTAACATCTAAACTATACCTCTCATATAACTTTACAAAAATACATAATATAAAAAAATGGTATAACATTCCATTGACATATAACCATAAAACGATGTACATATATATATTTAAGTAGGTTTGTATCCATGGATTATATGGTGCCCTAACTTCTGTTTACAAATATTGAATGAAAATAAATGCTAATTAAATAGCAAGTAAGGAGATCTAGCTGGGGATTCTCCCGGTTAATTATGCACAAAAATCCATGGTTTGCTACATTGTATAGGCCCTCGTCTGTAGCTCCACGTGGCGGGCATTTGTTCTGTGGGACAATACCTCCATGTGATCATGCCATCTATTACGGATCCCCTTCGTTGATCTTCCCTGTGCAATCTGATGGTAGAGATTGGATAGGGTTTAACCTGTTGAAAATGGCAACAAGAAATGCTAAAAATAGCACTGCTATAAATAGCAGTTTGGGTACCAGTGTTAGACATAGCAACAAGGAATGAAAAATGGAAGTGATAAAAATGACATTGCTATAAATAGCATTTCGACATGGATTCCTATTTGAGTTAGTCCCTGAACAAAAATAGAGAAGTAAAATTTGAATTTGATCTTAGCAGCTATTTGTAAAATAATCAATTAATTCATCTTGAGTTAATTAGTTAAGGAAAATCAGCCATGAAGTTTATGTGGGGACATGCAATAGTTTCTCCATTAATTGAGGAATTTATCCGTCAGTTAAAGAGATAAAGATGAGTTGTAATATTGAGTTGTAATTAGTTGACTCAGTTACCTGAGTCAAGTCTATTTAGATTAATTCAAACAATTTGTTGAATTAATGTAAGTGTAGTTAATTAATGCTTGCATGCATGTAACTACTACACTTCAGATAACTGAATATTCTCTCATAAATAACTCATGCATGTTAGTTCAGAGAAAGACCCAGTTGAGATCAGTAGAGGGACATTGTAATATTAGTTGGATGGATTTTTCCTATAAAGGAAACTCATCTATGCAGAAGGATCCATCTCCTTCAGGATTGCACAGTTACTACCGGGCCAAGTGAGCAGTGTAAGGTGGGAATTCACATGTGTGGAAGCACCGGACCCTAAGAAAAATTGTGCAAGGAAATAAGAGGCTTGGAGGGCAGAGGAGAAGGTTGTGAGAGCCTTTGAATGTCTATGAGCAACATTGTATGATTGCAAAGAGAGCAAGATAGCTTGAAAGTTGATTCTTTTTGTAACTTGAACAAGATGTCCACTTGTGTGATAATACAGAGATTGGGGTTTTAGGCTGAGACTTTCCCCAGGTTATTTCTTCTATGTTATGCGTGATTGATTTCTCATTTTCAATTATATGTGTTCTCATTGATCTTGTTCATATTCGATTAAGCTTCCGAAAAGTTTGTTGTAGAAGTAGATCTTGTATTTTGCTTTAGTCTATTGCATAAACTGTTGATCTATAGTGGGAATTACTACATGGTATTAGAGTACAAGTGATTGTATGGTCAATTTAGTGTCCTAAATTTCTCTACATAAATTATCAATCTGGGTATCGTAAACTAATGAAGTGTAGTGCACTATATGTACTAGAAGACCCTTCTTACTTCATTGTTTTTTAGTTTTATGTTGTTTTGGGGGTTTTTTATATTTTAGTCGCTAATGATTTACAATGTAGTTAACAAAATCTTAAATCTAACTTCTGTAAAGATTGCTAAGAACCTAAAGAAATGAGAACTAAAAAGAGCTTAAGTAAGATTTGGAGGAAAAGTTTAATCAAGAAATGAAAACAAAGTTTCTATTTCTAGTCATATGATTATTTTCCAAATCATGAGCTAAAAACTAAAAAGTAAAGTTGCAACTAATGTATATTAAATTACAAAAACAAGACTAAATGGAATACTAAAAACTGAAAGTGAAATTGCAACTATTGTCTATTCTGTTAAAACTAAATGAAATACTAAAACTGAAAATGAAATTGCAACTTATCTACTACGGAAATAGAACTAAATGAAATACTAAGACTGAAAATGAAATTGCAACTAGTCTACTATAGAAACAAAACTAAATGAAGTGCTTGGTTACTCTACCTCTCAATTTTGGGAGAAAAACTTCCTTGTGATGAAATTTTGAGGAATTATGTACTTCATTATTTTAAAAGAAGATAAATACAAAAATGTAGAAAAGACTCATTGCATGAATGAAGTATTCAACCACTTATTTTATGATGAGTTATCAACTAGAAGGGTTCTTTAGAAACATTCATCTACACCATGAGTCAATAAACTAAAATGGCAAGAGCAATAATGGTACTGATCAGTTTAATTGAAAACCTAAAGATTAATGAAACAAGAAATGAAACAAACTACTCTACACTACTAAATTCAACTTCTAATTACTGATAAAAACTAGATAGAAATTAAGAAAAGAGAAATCTATTATGCACCGAAAGAAGCTATTTTGCATTAGTAAGAAAATGATAAATACTGCATTATAAAAAAGGTTAGTAAATGCTTGTGAACATTATAGAATAAACGATGAATTTACAATTAACTAGAAAAGATAAAACAAAATGAAATAAAACCTCAGTCAGCGCAGGGGCCCTCTGCAACTAATTAGGTTATGCGTACTTAATCAAAATCCAAGAGACTCCTTCACATATCCATAAAACACACGGTCTTCATATTAAAAATAGAGAATGCGTTTTTCAAAATTACAGAATAGTAATCTGAGCTTCATACATGAGGAAATTCGAACTGGTTCTGTGTTATTTACATAGGTATTTATAAGAAAATTATACAGCTGTTTGTGGAGAAAAATAAGCTACAGCCAAAAACACGTAGCAGAAAGACACACGGAATTCTCTTCCTCAGTTGCTGGAGACATAAATCTAAGATGATGGCTATTGGATTTGGTTGCACAGATGGCTGTTGGAGTTTGTGGGTTTAGGAAGTTGTTTCAAATCACATCACTATGAAATGTGTACAAAATAGAGTCTTTTTGCCTTTGGTCTCTATGTTTAACTTTTTCATTGACCAAAGTCTTGTACCATCTTCCTTGTCAACCTAGGCGAGGTGAATAGGACATGATCCATGTCATGATGATTTCCGAGCTACCCATGTATTTAGTTTCTCCTTCTAACACCTAGAACATGTTAAAGCATTAAGTAGCTACGGAACAACTGATTAGCTGCATAAAAGGCGACATTCTATAGCTAAACGACAAAAAATTATTCAAACAGCAAAACATAAAAGCATAACATGTAAATCACTAAAATGTTCTCCTTAAGGAAATGTATACTGGTTATTGATTATAGGGATGCATTTTCTTCATGGAAAAGCAAAGAAAAGGGATGAGAAGAGTTGCTAAGGAAAGGGTAGTTTTGAGGCTCAACATACCTACACAAAACCATTGCATGTCCCCATGCAATCAAAATTATGAACTTCCTCCTCCTATTGCATCTGTTTTGATACTTCAGCCGACACATCCAACTTCCTCTTCTTGCTTTTCTTTGCACTGACTGCCCTCCTTGGCTTCCTCATAAGAAATTTGTATTTGAGATTAATAAGTGTCCTGTTCATCTTCTTATTTTTCCTTTTTAGCTTCCTATTCTTCTTGTTCCATAATCCCAAGTGTAGCATTGTGTTGTCATCAATACCTCTATCTGGCTTATTATGTTCCCTTAAGTTTTCATTTTATTTTTGGATGTGCCTCTTCAGAATTTCTAGCTCATAGATGTCTTGTTTGAGAGAGCTAATTAGAGTTTCTTGTGAGGTGACAGGATGCTCTAGATTAGCTGAAGTCCCTGGGTCTACTGAAGTACTCTTTTTCTCTAATGACTCTATGTAGCTATAGATTTGCTGTTGTATTGGATCAATGCTAGAAGAAGCTCTAGTTGGGCTGCCTTCAACATTCTGTGGAGGAGAGTTCTATGGACATTGTTCATATGGAATACTGTCAGGGGACTGAACTAGGGTTTCTTCCTCTAAATTTATAAATTGGACCTCTTTTGATTTCACCTTCTTCACCATGCCTTGGAGTCTAGAACTCCTTCTCACGTTTTGGAAACTTATGATTTCTTCTTTTGTGTCCTTTTTCCTCTTTCCTTTCTCCTTATTTTTCTTGATTTGTTCTTTGATCTTGGTTAGCCTTTTAGAAAGTAGTTGTTCATCTTCTTGAGGTGATGAAGGTTCATGAATGTCCTTATTGATTTCTTCAATCCTCTCTTTCATTTTTCTCTTTTGTTTGGTTTGCTCCCTAACCTCTGGTTTAAGAGCTATCTCTGCATCATCTTTTTGTGAGGGGCCTTCAATGTTGATATTTCTTCTTCTACTTCATTTAACAAGACTTCCCTTAGATAAATCTAGAGCATCTTGGAGGAAATTCCTTACCAAGAATTCCTCCCATGTAACACATACACTTCTCAAATGAAATTCAACTAAAATATTCACTAATCCATGCTGATATAGAGTGGTTTCTATTGATTCAACTTTCTTCTGGACATTGGTTGCCATTCTTCTCAGACTATTCAAATGGAAAAAGGGAAGATTGAGGGTTCCATTCTCTAGAAAGTTCATTAACAATATTATATGATAAACATACATAGACCCGAACCTCCCTTCACATGTAATGAATTTTTATAGTATTAACAACATGCTACTCCATTTGTTTTTGAGTGTAGAAATTGGAATCCCTTTTCTAAAGATTGAAACATCCATACCTGGGTTTTTAAGAATCACCTTCCAAGATTCATCATGAAACTCTTTGTTTTTAAACCACCTCTCTCCTAGCCTTGGGAGTTCTGTTGCTTCTACTATGAAGGACTCGATAACTGCAAATTTGATGTCCCCTATTTCCACTTCCGTGCCATCAAATGACCTAGCAAAGGATTTAGTGATTTCCTAATGAAAGTCGTTAAATTTTTCAATAAAACATAGCCAACCTACCTTCTGTAACATTCCCTTTAGCTGCGGATATCCCTCCATGTATTTAACCCCTACAGGTTTAGTTCTAACAATAAGCCCCATATCCTCTGTTCTTGGTTACCCTTCAAAATTACTCTCACTTTCTAAGAAATGGAATGAATGCGTAAATGGTAATGGAGTGAATGGGTACATAGAAGCAGAATGATTATGGATATGGAAACAGGATGACAGGGTATATGGAAGCAAAATTACTGTGAATTATGGAAACAGAATGACTGTATATATGAAATATATGGAAACAAAGTGACTGTATACACAAAATGGCGTAAATATGAGAGAAAAACTTAAGAGTTGGCATGTAATAAATAAACAATTAGGGTTTGAAGAGTCATATATAGGTAGGTCACGTCATTAACCTAACTGTTAACAAATGTAGCTGTGGAGGACCAGTTAAGTACAAGTTATGGAGTTTGAAGCGGAGATCAATTATGAAGGAATCATTGGACCATTTGGCATTCAAGGTGGAAGATATGGCGGAGACATGATGATTAATTAAGGATACATGTGATCATACATGTTATACAAGCTTATGTTTTTGAATTGCTTTTTTGAAATAGATTTTTGTATTTTACCTTTGGTACCCTTACCTTCCATTTGCTAATATTTTGATGTTTTCTCCACAGGTGCTTTATGCATGATTAGTCTTCAAAGTTGATTTTTCTTCAATTACCTACATACAAGATTTTATTATGAACTGGAAACTTGTGCTTGGACTGATAGACAAACTATTGCTGCATAATCAGATTAGCTACAGAACATGATCAGCAATGGAAAGAAATCAGTTGCAGAACATGGGAATAGTTGTCGAACATGAACATAGAGTAAAACATGGCTTATGAATGAATGAAATGGAAATGGTTGTGTAAGTGAAAATAAGACATGATGATAAATGAAAAATGGAGATGAAAGAAATGCTGGAAAAGGAAAAATTTATTGGTGAAATATGGAAATGGAAAGAAATGAAACTGTAAAAGTAAAAAAGAGTGAAATGAAATGAGACAATGAATTTTGCAGAATGCTGAGTGACTGTGGCTTTTTTTCACCACTTTTTTACCTTTTTTCCCCTTTTTTTCTTCAGAAAGGAAATGGAAAATATAGGGTGTCAGAAACCTTTAATTTTCACCCTCTATTTTATGTATAAGCATGCCAATCAATGATTTCTTTTCAACCTTATACAATTTTTTTTCATTTTTTTTTAGATAGGAAAAACAAAGACTAATTTGGTGAAGAAGAAGGATTCTTCTTCACTAACATCATTTCAGAATTGTTCTGGAAGATCTTGATGAACTCCTCCTTTGAAATTGTTTTTTGATATATTTTCAATCTATGACCATTCACAGGAAGAGGAATTTGACTTTCATCTATTGTTCTGATCCTCACTGTTCCATTACTGAATACTTTTTCAATCTCATTATCTCATATGGCCCAAGCCAATGAGTTTGAAACTTCCCTTGAAAATATTTAAACTTTGAATCAAATAACAGTGCCCAATATCCCTCTTGAAACCTCTTGTCCTTGATGTATTTGTCATGCCATTTAGCCCTCTGTTGTTGAATTATAACAGTCCTTTCAACTGCTTCTTGCTTGATTTCATCAAGTTCATTTAATTGCTCCAGTCTATGCTTTTAAGCCTCTGATAAATCCATCCCCAATTGAACTGCCATCTTGAAATTTCTGATTTGGAACTCTATAGGGAATAGGACTTGTTTCCCATAAAAAAGTTCATAGGGTGTATGTCCCATTGGGTTCCTCCATGTAGTTCTAAAGGCCCATAAGGCTTCAGCAAGCCTTTTTGTCCAATCTCTTCTATGTAGATGCACAGTCTTAGTGAGGATTCCTTCAATCACTTTATTTGTAGACTCCACTTGACCATTTTTTTGTGGATGATAGGGATTAGATTTCCTATGCTTGATCTTGTACTCCTCCATACTCCTTTCCATCATGTTGGATGTGAATTGATATCCTTGCCTGTCAGAATTTCTCTTGGAACACAAAAACGAGTGAAGATGTCCTCAAAAAGAAAATTAACTACATATTTTTCGTTAGCAAAAGGTAATGCTTTGGCTTCTACCCATTTGGTGACATAATCAGTGCATACCAATATATAATATTTCTGCTTAGATGGAGGATTAATTGGTCCAATAAAATCTAAAGCCCACTTTTCAAAGGGTTCAATAGGTACCTGAGTTTGTAATGGCATTTCATTTGAGGGAGCAAGTTTCCCTACCCTTTGACAACCGTCGCACCTCCTGACATATTCTTTAACATCTTTGAATATGGATGGCCAATAATATCCTAAAGAAAGGATTTTATAGGTTATCCTCTTGTCATCAAAGTGTCCACCACATGGCTTATCATGACATGCTTTGAGAATATTAGGTATTTCATCTTCCTTGACACATCGTCTGATCACAAGATTTGGCCCTATTTTATACAATTCATTAGTGATCCATAAATATCTTTCACTTTCTTGAATAATCTTTCTTTTCTCTCTAGGAAACAAATGTGAAGGTAACTTCCCAGTAACCATGTAATTAGAAACATCTTCAAACCTAGGAGTTTGAGTAGTTACTGCAAAAAGATATTCATCAGGAAACCTATCTTCAACCGGAGAGTCTTCTTTGATATTCTGAATCTTGGACAAGAAATCAACAATTGTGTTTTGTTTTCCAGGTCTATCTAGCACATTAATGTTGAATTCTTGCAACATTAAAAGCCATCTTGTAACTCTGCCATTAGTAAATTGTTTATTCATCAAATATCTAATTGCAGAGTGATCTGTATAAACAAAGGTTTCATAGCTTGTTATATAGTGTCTGAATTTATTAATTGCATGAACAACAGCTAAAACTTCCTTTTCAATCACAGTATAATTCAACTTAGTGGGAGTCAAATTCTTACTTGTATAGTAAATGGCATAAGGAATCAAATATTTTTCTTCCAATACAACTCCCAGAGCTGTATCTGAAGCATCTGTGGAAATATGGACAGGAAGTCTCCAATTTTGACCTCTTAAAATAGGTGCTTCAGAAATTTTTTCTTTTAAGGTTTCAAATGCTAGTTGGAAATCAGGATTCCAACCGAATTCACAATCTTTTGTAAGCAATTTGAAGAGTAGAGATGCTATTTTGGTGAAGTTTAATATAAACCTTCTATAGTATCCTATAAATCCTAGAAAACTCCTAACATCCTTTTGGCAATTTGGAATTGATAACTTAGAGATGACTTCAACTTTAGATTTGCTAAATTTAATCCCATCTCCTAAAATGTGATGTCCTAGAATAATACCTTTTGTAAACATCATAAAACAATTTTCATGGCTTAGTGAAAGGTTTGTTTCTTTACATCTTTTAATAAATTTTTCCAAATTTTCCAAAGCTTCTCCAAATGTGTTTCCATAGATTGTAAAATCATCCATATA
The DNA here is from genome assembly GCA_000404065.3 of Pinus taeda. Classification (NCBI taxonomy): domain Eukaryota; kingdom Viridiplantae; phylum Streptophyta; class Pinopsida; order Pinales; family Pinaceae; genus Pinus; species Pinus taeda. The sequence continues at coordinate 123,851 of APFE031418684.1, read as the reverse complement.
TACCTCTACACAATCATGTATTAGATCATAAAAAATTCCTAGTACTGCTCTTTGGAATGTTGCAGGACCATTACATAACCCAAAAGGAAGTACTCGGTAGGCAAAATTTCTCCATGGACAAGTAAATGTGGTTTTATCCTAATCCTCAGGTGCTACCTGAATTTGATTATAACCACTAAAGCCATCCAAGAATGAGAAATAGTTCTTACCAGCTAATGTATCTAAAACTTGATCTATAAAGGGCAAAGGAAAGTGATCTTTAAGGGTTGCTTTATTCAATTCTCAGTAATCAATGCACACCCTCCATTTACCATTCTTTTTAGGCAAAATTACCAAAGGAGAAACCCATTGGCTATCTGAAATTGGGTAGATGAAGTTTACATTGAGTAATTTTTGGAGCTCTTCTTTTACAAGTTCCATAGATTTTGATTCATTCTTCTCTAATGTTGTCTGGTTGATCTACTATTTTCCTCAATATAGATATGATGGATACAAGTCTTAGGATCAATGCCTTTCATGTCAGTGTACTCGCATGCAAATGCAGCATAATGTTTTTTTTAATGTTTTGGTTAGCTCTTCTTGTTGTAGTTTCTCCAAGTTTTTGTTTATGTTCAATATCCTACCTGGAAAAATTTCAATTGTAGAGCTACCAAACTCTTCCATAGAATAGAGAGACATCTACCTAGATGAAAAGTATTCAACATTAGTTTTTTCTTGAAATTGTGCATGATCATATTCTGAAGATGTTTCAAAATTTTCCAATGTGTTCAAAATTTGACTATCTTCACTAATTTCTAACATCGTAAAGAGATGATGAATATCATCTTCATCATCAATCCATTCCTTGTCATCTATTTCTGTGATTGTTTTTGTTGGAGGATACAAAGTAAATTTCTTTGTTGAATTACCATCAGAAATATACATGTCACCAGATCTACAACTAATAAAATCATCAAATGTGGCCAGTAAAGGTCTTCCTAATATGAGTGGGTGTCCTCCTAGATTATTCTTGGGAGTTAAGATCATGAAATAAATAAGATATTCCCAAGAATCTAAGGAGACTGCATATCTTTTAGCACACCATCTAGTTTATTACTGAGCTATCTGCAAGTTGTAGTAAGGTAGGTGCGTAAAGAAGATTAGGAAGTTTAAGTTGCTCCATAGGTTGTCTACTAATGATGTTTATTGCTGCCCCTAAGTCAATCAATGTATTTGGAATTTCAATTCCATTTATATGTGTCTTGACAATTGGACTCCCTGGATCCACATACTTCTATATGGAAATTTTTCCTATCATTATGTCTGTTATCTTTCCTACCAGGTCAATTCTTTTTGTTTCTTTTTGTTTTCTTCCTAGTCTTTTGATGCTTAACTCCTTTATCGTCTTGGATAGAATTGAAATTTCTCTAATGGCTTGTAGCAAAGGAATTTTGATACAAACATTCTTCAATTCATCTAGAAAATCATAGTTGGGCAACAAGATCTGTTTTTCTAACCCCCTATCAATTTGTAGTCTCTCAGGAAAAGCAGGTGTAGAAGTAGATGTTGGTTGCTCAATGATAGGAGTTGTGTTCACTGGTTCTTTTTATTTTTATTTTTCAATGTTTTGGTTTTGAAGAGATGTTTCCTCAAAAATTTTATTGACTTTTAGAGAATCTTCTTCAGAATTGTCTTGTTCTTGAATAACTACAGAAGGTATTTCCTTTTCTAATAT